>VZSZ01007999.1:329628-433499 GCA_013398815.1 Ibidorhyncha struthersii
AAAAACAAAAAAACAAAAAAACCCTCCACCTTATAAAAGTTATGGCTGGTATTCTTTGGAAAATAGCTTGCCCTGAACTCCCAGACAACTAGTTTTTAAAACAAGTTTTTAAAAAGAAATTGGAACTTTTTGCACAATAAAAGCATCGTTGTTTTACTCAAGATATTATAATTTCAAAGAGAAACATCCCCCCCAATATTTAACAATTTGTTGCATGCTGTTGTGCCACTTCCACAATAGAAGACATGAAAAATTTGTATTTCCAGTTTAGTAGATTGAATCGTGGGTCTATCACACAGTTCTGCTTAAGAACACCAAGACCTAAGAACACCTATTTTAATGTTAATTTGAAGGTCTGTTTTTGTACACATGTAAAAATTCCTATTTGTTGAGCTCAAAAAATGTTTTTCTGGTAACATATAAAATATTATTTGCTATTCAGTGCCTGTACATTAAGAAGCAAGCAAACATACACGTAAAGAGATGGTTTTTAACATAATAACCATGCTGCTGGAAAGGGTACAGAATTATGGTGTCTTTACAGACTGCATAGTCACAGTAGAACCTCTCTATATTTACCAAAATAATTTTACCACATCTATCATATCTCTGTTATGCTATATTCTTGGAATAATAAGGTGTTCTTATTAAAATGTTGTGGTCAGAGAGAGGCATTAAAGAGTAAATCTCCAAATATATCTATAGAAATGGAATGTGCATATAGACTGCACAAGGATACTTTTGAGAGTCTAGTAAAAAAGCATACTTTTTTCCAAGTAATCATGGACCCAGTAATATCTTGATATTTACAAGCACAACTATTTAACCTTCTATATGGCGTTTGTAGTATTCCCCTGTGCCCAGGATGGGGAAAACTGCAATTATTGCTGGAACTTTTACTATCAAAACCAACAAATGTCAAGATTTTAATGGCACTGTCTGTATTATAATTTGTTAAAAAGAAGACAACAAAATACTATTTCCATGCCTCCTGAGAATCATAGTGAAATATATTCTTCCTCTGCCTAGCTTTCATTACCTGACATGCACAGAATACAGAGCCTTTTTTACTTATTTCACGTAATATGTACATGAAGGAAGAATAGCATTCTTAACAGCTAGTGGAGAATTTTCCATCAGCACAAAAGCAGAAATATGAAAGGGACTCTGATTTCTGCTTTATTTAAGAACTTTAGATTTTATTTTTAACACAGGCATATTGATCATTTATACAGATTCCCAACTATGATGCAAAGTAACTATAGTAGAATGCAAAAGCTCTTATTATTTCTTTTGCAATCAGAATTAATTGACGTGATCAGGGTTGTTAAAGTAACCATTTTCTCATCTGGTCATTGTACACTAGGAGCAAAAAAATTTTTTTTTGCACAAATAGTTGTCAGCATTACTTTGTATCCTTCTTACAGAAACATACAAGCTTGCTGTGTAAATCCAGAAAGACTGAAAAAGTGAAGATGTTTAGTCATTCTTCTACTTTAGTCAGCAATCATCAGAGCATTTCATCTCAGATGGGTGACAAAATACTGAAAAATGTCAAACTTTGGACATCTTAGAATGTGTGTTTTAATGCTGGACTAATTGGTTGAATAGATATGACTGTTCTTTAAACCACACTATATCTTTGAAAGTTTAAACCAGACAAATTAGAGGGAAAAAATCTTCAAAAATTATTTCAAATTTGAGTAGTCCTGACTTCACAGTGCTAAAAATAAAAAAAAAAACTAAAAAAATCAAGTATTTCTTTCCCCAAATATCACTTTCTAGGCTTTCAAATTTAGTATTTTTACTAGTTTCCTTTATTTCATTTTTGCTAAAAATTTACATAATTCCCATACATGAAAAGGTACATAATTCCCAGACTGGTGGGGTTTTTCTTCCCCTTTTATTCCTTACAACTTTTAAAAATCCTTTGGAAATGCTGGAATGTGTTCTCAAAAGTCTAATTCAATTGTGATTTTAATTTTTCATTAAGTTTTGTACAAGGGCACAAATCTGTTCAATGTATGTTAAAAGTCACCAAGTCACGCATTCAGAATTAAGAAATGAGGACAAAGCAATCTTTTTGCTAGACTGCTCTCATCTTATTAGAAAACTCTACTGTGCTCTTGAAAACATTAAGTAATGATGTACTTGAGCTTACCTTTTGCTTATAACTGAGCATTATGTAGACCGTGTTTAATCTGGAAGTTTTGTGTCCTTGAACATTTAGTTTAGATGATCTTTAACAACTAGAGATGTAACCATTGATTTTTAGCAAGTATGCACTTCTTGGATACAATATTCTAAATTCAAGGGACATTAATAAGACATAAATTAAAAAAATCATATAAAATACTTAAATATGTGAAAACAATTTCTTTCCTGAGTTACCACTTCAATGTCCCAATTTTATCAATCTTATAGCTACTTTACTATTTTATTCATAATTTTTATGTGCAATACCATAATTGATCTGAGCACTTGTTAACTAAAATAAACTCATAGCTAGATACAGATATAAATCAGATCTTTAGAAGTATTATACTTAAGTCAAGAAATTTATTTTCAAACTTTTTTATTGAGTATACACTAATGCGTTAGAGGCAAAATTCCTTTTAGACTTACATTCTTCACAAGCATCTCCTGAGATTTATGCTGACTCCAGAGTGTTTGAACAGTGTTGGCAAAACATGATTCTGCACTTCACTGTCTTCAGGGGGAAAACTGTTTTCAAAATAAAACTTCTTTGGATTTGACTAATTTGTAAATCAGAGTAATTATTTTGGCTTTTCTAGATATTTTCTAATGTTGAACAATAGGAAAATTAACTGCTAATTGTTAAAATAGGTTAAATGACCTTTATGCATATGAAAGATGAAGTCAGATGAACATTTGAATTTGGCTAAGTAAAAAGATTAATTGAAAATAGGTTATGTAAACTACAAATAAAAATTTTAACTATACACGCATTTATATCCAAACTAAATACTAAATTAGATCTAAATAATGAAGAGTATTTGTTAAATAGACTTCCAGTGTTAACAGTAAACTGATTTCTTTTACATTCGTTTCTGTTTAATTATCCTTCCATTATCTTGGTTACTACCAGCACCTGCATTAAACTTTATGTAGGACTTGAGTTTTAAATCCCTGTCAGTATTGACTATTATATATAAAAAGAGCAGACTTGGATTATGGGGATACTGCTTCCAACCTTGGGTAATCTTTTTAAAGTCTACTCAAAGTCATTGGGAAGATTTTCTTAATAATTAGTTCAGGTTTCCATTCACAGCAGCCCCATATCTGTTGACTTACAAGTTTAGTAACTTCAATATCGTGACTGGGAATGTTTGTTCAAGTTGTTATCACAGATAACCAAATTCAAATGACTACCTATGCCTTTCCATTCCACAAGGAAAGGCTCTTCGGTTTACGTGATGTTTTAGGTGCATGTAACCAGTGGAGATTATCAAGGAACTGACCAGAACATTTCTTACTTTTTGTCATTTCCCTAGTAAAAAGTCATTCATTAAGGGAAAATGTGACCACTTCCAAATTCTGCCTTCTTAGCATTTGTTAATTTAGTGAACCTAAAGTGACTTACCTTTTAATAGAATTAAACAGTTCATTGACGGTTCATAGATAAAACATTGTCCCAAACGTTTGTTTTAATCTTACAAATGAAGTTCTACCTATTCCACAGGGAATCTATTTCCTATATTTATTAAGAAATAGTGTGATGCTGTTAATAATACAAGCTTATTTCTGATAATCATGAAGATCAGTACACTGGGAAATTACTGGAAGTTGAAGTCAATACATAGCAGCAGAACACAGGAAAAATTATTACTCTATTATCCTAATTAGAATGATAATACAATAAACAGTAAACAAAACCACACACACATACATAAATTAAAACCACCTTATCTTCTTGTATTAATATGTGAGGAGACTGGGGAAAATGCTCATTTTCTAAGCAACTTTGGCCAGATAAACTTGCTATTAAAATTAAGGGGAAGTTTGCTGCTGTTTATGTGAACTGGCTTTGGTCTTTAATGCTACTTTTCAGATTAAACAAATTAGATGTAAATAATCGCATTGTCTTCTCAGCTGTTTATGGAATTCAAAACCTCAGTCTGTAAGACACCAAAATTCTACTTGGAATCTTATTTATAATCTTATTATTGACCTTAATTATTAATTTTAAAATTTATCTTTAAATGTTATCTAATTATCTAATCTAGTAATAGAACTTTATTAGGGTTTGTATTACGATACAAAATATTGCGAGAAAATAGCCTTTCTGACTTGAACTTAATGTGATCTTTACAGAACGGCCCCATGGGAAGCTTTTAGACAACTAACTGGAACCAAACAGACTTTCAACAGGTGAACATTTTATTTTAGGGGGAAAAGTGAAATATGGAAAAATTTTCTTCTGTAATTACATTTTTAGTTCTGCTATTCTACACCTAGTGCACTGTTTGATAATACTGTTGCAATAAAAATGCTTTGCTTATTTCCACCTTGAAACAAAATGTTTCTACATTGAGCGTGCAGAAGAAAAACAGAAATTGGGTTAAGATATTGCAAATGTATAAATGAGCACAAAGGAGCATGTCTCCATATCTTGTCATCTTAGCTCCAAATGGCAAAACACAGAGCACATTTGTCGGTTTTGTGTCCTATCTGCATATATATATATATATATGCATCCATTATATCCATTATAGCTGCAGACAGAACCTTGTTTCCACGTGAAAATAAAGACAGACGTTCACAGAAGCCCCAAGTCTACAAGTTTTGGTGTTAGCTGAGGTTGGGAAGATTTCCACTAACAGTTCTTTTGGATAAAGAACGTTAGCTGCATATAGTAAAGGATGATATGCTTAATATGGTTAAAGTAATCATTTATTTTCTTCCACTAAGGCACAGTAACTAAAAACGTCCATAGGGTAAATGCTGAAGACAACTGATAAACAAGTGCAGAAAAAAGTCTTTCTTGCAGATAAAGTGACCAAAGACAAATGGGTCTTTCCTACATAAGTTATTTTTAATGATTCTTTACCTGCTTCAAGCAGGAACCGGACAATCTGCCATGGACTATCTGAACAGACTGCCTTTATGAACAGAATGAGCATGCTGTTGGTTTCACCTGTCATCTTTAAATTACAGCGAATCTACTTACTATGGTGTGAATTTAAAGTAATTCAGCTGTGTCTATACTGGTATAAAAGTACATAATCTTACATGTCTATTACTTAGCAGAAAATGCTCTTTAATTCATTAAAATAATCTCTGTACTTTCAGTATTACCAAGCTTTGATCTCAAATATTTCTTTCAGATTAGCCTATGGGACCTTTTAAATAACATTTGTGATTTCTATTGCCATGAAATACTGTTCTGATCAATAAGAATTTTACATGAAGTTTTAAATTATTCTCTTTATCTGTACATGTTTCAGGGAGAGTCAGCAATCACCGGAACAATGGCAGAAAATGTATGGGAGGTGCTCTGGTAATGAAGTGTATCACATTAACCTGGAAGAAAGTACTTTTTTTGCTGAGTATGAGGGGAAGAGCTTCACATATGCTTCTTTTCATGCACATAAAAAGTATGTTTATTTTCCTATCAACAATTAAAAGGTCAAACAATTCATTGTTTTGCCTGAACGTAGCTTTGCATTCAGAGGTGCGGTATTACACATTACTCTGTTTCTGGGTTTAAATATCTGGCCACTAATATCTTTCATGGGTATTTTTCTGTAAGTTGCAGCTGATCAGGTAAAAGCTCATGTTTGTTCTGTATAGTCCAGGTCAGTCTGAGAGAACAGAATATAAAGGATATATAGGATAAGCCTGACAACCAGAAAAAAAATATACCTTACAGAGGTTATATGAGAAAACCAGTCCCTTTCCATGTCCAAAACAATCTAGAAGAGGGTGGGTGGGAGGGAGTTAGTGTATTTTTTTTATTATTATTATTTAGTAGTCAGCTGGAAATCTGGCTTCCTTTGTGGCATGTTCATTTTATGCAGAATGTTCAATTTAAAGGTGGTACATGCTACATGCTGGTGATCGTTCAAAATAAAACCATGTGTTTTCTGTTACATGCTAACATATCTTCTTTAGGTTGCAGATCATGCATCACTTATTCAGTGCTGCTCTGTGAGGTGAAAGTACAAACTGAACACAAATCATGTATATTCGTATATATTTAACAAAATGAACCTATATCAAACCCTGAACACTGAGTTTATTCTCGTACTTAATAAGTGAGAGAAAGATTTTTTTTTTTGGCTTTAATTCCTTATTTTCTATCACTAATCAAATCCATTTCTGGGAATGAATTGCAAAGAATCAATTCTGAAAAAGGTTTCCATTACATATGAATTATGGAACAATTTAACATGATGAATACTTTTTCATATTATATATCCATCCTTCTACTAATATTTTCTCAGAAGGGACTATTCATCAGATAGAAAAAAATCAAGTGGAACAGTATTAGAAGAATATTATGAGCATTAAGAAAAGCGCTGGATTCAAATGCCTAGGGATTCATGAGCTCATAAAAACTGCTTGATCAGAAGAGGTCTATTTAGGTGATAATATTTTTCAAACATATTTGTCATCAAAAAATCTGCAAATGTTCAAAATCTGTAAAATATAACAATATACTGGAGGTTCATTTTTGACAGTGGAAATTCTAGTATATACAAGACTATGCAAAATGAACCATGCCTTTCCTTTTCTAATTAAGGTTTGGAGTCTGTCTGATTGGTGTTAGAAAAGAAGATAACAAAAACATTTTGCTGAATCCAGGTCCTCGATATATCATGAGCTCTACAGATATATGCTTTTATATAAATATCACCAAAGAAGAGAATTCTGCTTTTAAGAAGCAAGAAAAGCATAGAAAAAACCACGAATCACAGTTATCTTATCATGGAGCTTCTAGGTTACCTGTACACAGTATAATAGCCAGCATGGGTAAGTAAAAACAAGAGCCTCACAGCATATTCTTATTCACTGAATAGTGCATTTTAAAGGTTTTAACAGTTTATTCCTAAAATTATAATTTAAATTTAAATTATAATAGTTTGTGGAAAGAAAAAACATTAAACGCTTGACCTTGTATTTTCCAAAATAAAACAAGACCAAAACCAGTGGAATTTGGTTATGTTTTTCTTTTATCTGACAATATGTAATTAAACTGCTTAAGACTATTGTATAAAAAAAGTACTAAGAAAATGTAGGCAAAGCAAAACAACTGGGAAAATCATATGGGTAATTTACTTGCCGTACTTCACTGGTTGTTTGCAACAAATTTTCATAAGCTTCTTCAATTAAAAAAACGCCCTTGCTCAATAAAAACCTACAGGTAGTTGATGCATGTAAATATGGATTAATTGTATAAAGTATGATTTTAGAAAGGTAGTTAATAAGAACGTATATATTAATGGTCAGAAAAAGTGCTACTTTGAAGAAAAAGGCTTCCTCAGGCATAGTTTAAATATTTGTTATAATTTAATGTAATAAAACCAATCAATATAGTATTCCTTTCAGTCTTTGGCCATGTAGTCAGGTAATCCCCACTAAATATGGGAATCTTATTCAAATGTTTTGACAACCACATTGAGAAAATGCTTTCAATGCTACTTCAGGGACAGTGGCTATCGATTTACAAGATACAGGATGCCGAACGTCCAGTGGACCTACGCTAGCTCTTCCTTCCGATGGAGGTAAAGAGGGCAGGAGGCCCAGTATAGCACCTGTTTTGGAGGTTGCAGACTCATCCTCACTTCAGACATGTGACCTGCTAAGTGACCAGTCAGAAGATGAAACTACCCCGTCAGATGATGAAGTCTCTGCAGGCTTAGAGTACGTATATCAGATGTAAAATAAACAACATAATTAGAAAAGCTAATATTATGTAAATGGCATGGAGAATTTTTTGACACGCAGATCAATCCAAGCAGTTGTAGCAAGCAACACCCATAAAGGCTAATTATGGAATTGTTCCCTTTTACGAAATGCTATTGTCTGCTGGCAGAATGCTGTTACACCTATTTTGAAATAAAAAAATGCCACTAGATCAACTCCTCCATTTGCTGGAGATTTTCCATACTCAGTTATAAAGATCTAGTTTTGTATTGCAATTTTTTTAATAGCATTTTTTATGACTGTCTTTCTTACATTCTGTGGTTATAAAGACAGAACTCAACTAATTTGTAAGCAGGTAAGTACTTCTGTCTTGAGAGTGGAGTGATAATCAGATCGTTCAACAGGCTTGTTGAATGCTGGGGCTGTGTGCCTGACTTCAAGATGTAGGAATGACGAAAAAAGCAGTATGAAACAAAATTATTACATCTAATTTAAAATGCTTGTTAGCATGTTCCTGAAAGTAATGATGCGTTACTCATAAAAACAGAAGATTCAATCCTGGAACTGCCATGCAGATAAGCAATTATGTTTTTTGGGATTACTGACAGGGACATTAAAACTGAAATACACAATTATGCCAGTGGCTCACCTATCACAGTTTCCCGTCTCCAACAGCAGCAAGCATGAGAAGCCCCAGAGAAGATCATAAAGCTCCAATTAAAAAATTAATACAAGTCATCTTAAATCTGCAGACTGAAATACCCGGATTTAAAAGGCCTCTTATTAAAAACTAAGGCCAATTAGAAATTTCATCTCATCAGCAAGAGGATTTGCAATTTAAAATTTATTCCAACCATGTTGAGAGTATGTTATTGAAGCAAGAACATAATGACCTCACTCATTCTTGATAAGTGTTTGAAAGAAAAATGGAGATGGAAGAGCAGAAGTACCACAATTATTTCTATTTTCTTTCCTTCCTATTTTTTCTTCTGTAGAAGTTTCCAGTACCAAACCCAAAATACTAGGACAGCACACTATGATACATCATCCCATTTCCAAAGATGCCTATAGAAAAAAAACCCAAGCAAAATTCCTTTAGTCCACAAAAACATGATAGCTTCCACTAAATTGTATTGAATTGGTCGAAGCTACAAAATATATTCCTTTGATCCTTATTAAACATAGTTCATTTCATGTACTTGACTCTGCTAGCTTACAGATAACTGCAAAACTTAGACATAAGTATAAACATCCCATAAGATAGTTGTATAGTCATCTGCGTTTCAGTAATTTGCTATACTGAAAATGTTTGTTCTATTCTTCTAGGTACGCCAAAGGCTATCCTCCTTACTCTCCATATATTGGAAGCTCTCCCACGTTTTGTCATCTTCTGCAGGAAAAAGTGCCCTTCTGTTGTCTAAGACTAGATAAGGTAAAGGGAGTTTGTGTTACTGGATAAAACTGCATTCTCATTTGTCTCTTGCAAATGAACATAGTTAAATTCTGGTTTCTACTTAGAGGTGAGTTTGTTCAGCACTTACTAAGCTGTAATACGTTTTCTCATCCTTTTCATCACCAAGCGTTTGTTTATGTCTGATCAGGTCTGTATCAGGTCATCTGATACAATTTTCTATTTCTAATGGTAAAACCCTTTAATGTCATGGCTAAATCTCTTTTTTCATATCCACTGAACTTGTTTCTTACTTTGATTTTAGGGATGCCAACATAACTACTATGAAGATGCCAAAGCCTATGGATTCAAAAATAAATTGATTATAGTTGCAGCAGAAACTGCTGGAAATGGCTTATATAACTTTATTGTTCCACTCAGAGCTTATTACCGACCAAAGAAGGAACTAAATCCCATTGTATTACTCCTGGATAATCCGTAAGTAGATTTTTTTTGTTGTTGTTATACATTTTAAACTCATTTTACCATTACTTCAATAGATGATCACTCTTCACATGGCCAACTTAAAATCAAAAACATTATGGCACATTTATCTTTGAGAAAAGTTGGTGACAAAAATAATACCCTATGTTCACTGTCATACACAAAATTGACTTTTTACTGACTGTAAATGGCCATAGTGAATTTAAACGTCCTTATTCTTCACGGCCAATGTTTCAGCTAAGTATTTTTTTGAAATAGCCAAAATAATGTGAATAGTACTGCTAAAATTAAATAACTTCATAAGCACTGTAAAAAGTAAACTGTGTAACAGTCTCACAGCTACATGACAGCACTTCAGACACCACTAACCTACTTAGGACATATAGTAGTCTGGACCAGTTTGGTGTATTTTTAATAATTTTAGACTCTACAATAAACAGTTCTTTAAGCCAGTAGGACACTCTCCCCCACCCCCCACACTTTGTCTACAATTATATAAAGTCATGGAAGAATATTAAAACCTGCAAAATTGTTGTTACTTCCATATCTGTCCGGAGATCACTAGAATTGTTAGCCTTTCTTGCATTAGCTGTTTAAAATTTCAGACAAATTCTTCTCTGGCAAAATTGATTCATTTATAATCCAACAATGAATGAAAGAGACTTTTTTTTTTTTTTTAAAAGCTTTGGTATGATTCAAGTACTTAAAAACCCAATGTGGAAGACACAACAATGGAGATTAGCCGTATACACAAAATTAGATCAAACTATGACTCAAAGAAATGACAGCAGCAGAAATTTCCTATAGGTTCTGATTGCAGGCTGACACTTCCCTTTGCATATATATGTTCTAGTTTAAGCAATTTATTATACAAAGGCCTTTTGTGAAGTGTCCCACTTTTGCCTCAGATAGCTCTTTAGTGAAG
Source organism: Ibidorhyncha struthersii (assembly GCA_013398815.1). Lineage (NCBI taxonomy): Eukaryota > Metazoa > Chordata > Aves > Charadriiformes > Charadriidae > Ibidorhyncha > Ibidorhyncha struthersii. The sequence continues at coordinate 340,338 of VZSZ01007999.1, forward strand.
CTATATGCACCTGTGTTTGCAAAACAAGCTTTTTGATGCACATATTATGGCATAAAGTGAATTACACATACTCGTAAAAGCCTAAATTAGGCTAAAGGACTTCTGATTTGCAACTTTCTTAAGATTAAAGATGTAAGCATACAGTGCCCTCTAGTGCTTGTTCTCTTTTCCAGCATAGTGCCTGACTTCACATACTTCTATTGTGACATTTTATGGCTAAAACCACTTTTTATTAGCATAAAATAAACGCTATAGTTGCTAATTAAACTAATATCCTTAGTGTTGCCTCTCTCTACACAGCATTTGCAGTGACTCATCTGAAAGGCCAGCATTCATGTGACTATAGAAGCTGGCTGAAAAGCCAACATACTTTTCATACATGCACGAGATGGTATCCTGGCTGCTATTCAAGTCAATTGGAATTTTGTAATTTACTTCATCGGACTTAGGAATTCAGCCACCTTTGATGAACATGTCTATGCCTTGTTGTTATATTCCTATTTTCTTTATTTATCAAGGCAATTTATTACAGTATGCTTATTCTGATATCTACACCTCAAATGTTTTAGATTTCCAATGTTTCTTGGTATGTAAGAAGAAACAGTGATATTTATTATTAAAGAAACAATGCTGTAAAATACAGTATCTTAGTTTTCACATTCCATTTTAAAAATAAGGTTTCATCTAAGATTGTCTCATTGACTTGAATGGAGCTGTTGGCACAAAAAACAAATGATGATTTGGTTTCACTTCACATTTTAACTAAAAATTCTCACTGTTTAAGTACTGCCGAGTCATGCGTTGGGGTATAACTTGATAGTGTGTCTTTGACATCAGTCATTCAATTTTATATTTGGAATTGTACTGTGCCATAAAATTTCTGATTTAACAGGTACATTTATTAATATAAGCATGTTAATTCTGATCATTCTTTATGATCACAGCAAACTGTTGATTCACAGCTTCCTACAAACCTATTTCCTGTTTAAAGTGATATTATATTGCCAAAGTTTAAAAAAGTCATTTTTTAAAAAAGCTACCAGTTTACTGAAATATTTTGGAAGAGATGCTGCTGTTGTGATATTGTGTTTCATTTTGTAATCCCATCTGCTGCTTAGGCCAGATATGCATTTTCTGGATGCAATCTGTTGGTTTCCAATGGTTTACTACATGGTGGGCTCTATCGACAAGTAGGTGAAATAACTGTTAGAAAACTTAACATTGTAGTGCTCAGTGGTTTGTTGTGTGTATCGTCATTGCATGTTTAAGTGTGTGTTGTATTTGAAGATGACCCTTTTGCATGCATGGTTTGTGTTTGTGTGCTACAATTTGGGATTTCAAAATTCTGACTTATAAAGAATATCATTAGTGAAAAGTGAGACAGGGAACACAGGTTATTATCTTCAAAAACATAAGATTAACACTTGTTTAGGTGCAATAAGATTTTTCTACAAATTGCCAGATTATAGCCCTGATTCTATTGTTATTCTATTCTTAGTTATAATTTGTTTGGGTTTACTGACTAGGGTTTTGTAAAGATAGCTGCAGAATGTAGACAGTCTTGATTGTGTCCAACAGTCTTCATCTTCCGCTACGTAAAATTTCACCTACTCCTACATTTCTCTCTTCACCTCTGCTAATATATATTTGCATATCTACATTTAGTAACATAGGTTTAATGTAAAAACCAGGCAGAAACAAGAGAAGAGCAAGGGCTCATTAGCATTTTAGTAAACTCCTGTGTGTAGAGTGTCAATTTAAAAAAGAAAATGGTTTGCCTCACTATATAGCTAAATTGAGTTGGGGCTACAAGCGCATGATACTCATTCCCCAGGTAGAAATCAAGAAACTTATTTCCTGCCCTGAATTAACAGAATCCATTTTTTCAGTGAGAATTCTGGAGAGTCAACGTTTCTCTATCTCAACCTGTTGTAACAAGGGCTTTGAAACTACTTAAAACAGTGATACCATTACAGATTTATCATGGTGATACCATAGTCATTTTGAGATTTGCAAAGAATCTACAGAAATGTTTTTTACTTTCTACATTTCTTCCTCTAGGCCAAAAAATTGTCTTGGGTTGTTAATATCTGCTGCTTTCTTAGCTCTTAATTCCACAACAATTATAAAAAGAACTCATACCAGCAGAATAATTGAATTGACTCAAGGCGTCCAAATTAATTAATAACCCAAAGATGTTAATCAGTTTTTATTAACATGGAAAATTAAACTTCAATTAAATTTACTAAGTTTATTTCAAAAAGGAAATCATCAAATCCCTCCCTAAAGGTGTTTGGTTGCTTTTAGAAGAGAGTGCATAAAAAATGAAGTGTGAAGTCTTTGAAATAAGTGATTATACAGAATTCTACAGTAATACTAGCATGAACTTTTGCATCTTTTACAATAATACAATTGCTTTAATTGCTGGTACAATAACAAATCGCATTTCATAGGGTTGGGGTTTTTTGACATCTGTTTTCATCAATAACAATAGTTTTAAAAATATAGTTCACACTTATTCCTTGTGTTTTCCTAAATATGTTTTTAAATCATGTACAATTAATAGAAGTTTATCATCTTTAGCTAAGAAATACAATATAAAATATTCAAAGTTTCTTTTCTTATTTAATGGGTATAGAATAAAATCCCAAAGTGCCACCTACTGCCTTTAATTATCTAACATATTTGTCATTTGGTCATCTAGCATGAAATATCATCATCTTAGAGAGAAAACCGGAATTACTGTCATTTACCAGTCCTTTTTTTGTTAGAAGTGGATGGCCTGCAGAAAAATAGCTTTACCAAAATTCATAGCTGCGATGAACTTCTTCAAAATACGTCATCAGGCAGTAGCTATCTGTTCTACAGGCTTCAGGTATAAATGATCTGTAACTGAACAGATTTCACAGTTCTGTAGAAATCTATTCAGTATTAAGAAACGTATAGCTAGAGGTACCTGAGAATTAGAATTATGATACTTCTAAATTAGTATTTTTTAAGTTCTCCACAAATTAGCTGTATGTAACTGCTAAAATAAGAACAGCTGTTGACCTTGTGAAACACTGAAATGCAGAAAGTCTGAGTATTTCAGAATATGCTGCTATTTTCAAGGATCTTTCCTTGAAAGACTGAAAAAAACAGAAATACAAATTACTCAGAGAAAGCCCAGAGTTCTACTTGTGCACTGAAATTGCTAGTATAGATCATGTAAAGTACAGCCTTTCTTTTGTTGTAGTCAACTATCAGTGATATTGCACAGTATCAAAAATAATTATATTATGTATTTGTTTTGGAAGAATATGTATAAGATGTAAAATAAATACAACGAATTTGTAGAGGTTTCCTTACCCAAAATTTCCAAAAGGATTTATAATAGGTTACGTCAACATAGAAATGTAAGAAGATCATTACTGAAAAGAAAAACTGTATCAGACAATTAAGACTTAATTAATATTTTAGATTGCCAAATGAGAAGCAATTATAATGACAAAACATCTTTTCACCTTGGAAGTAAACAGAATGATGCAAAAATTTAGTTTTCCAATTTCCTTTGGAAACCATCAAATTCACCCTTTCTTCTTATTTTTACTTAATAATCGGTAGGTTCCTAGCAGTCATTATCATTACAGAAAAGTCCTTTTAAACTTTTTGAGAAGTGCTTGGTTTCTATGGAAAATATTGTTAAAATAACTGAAACATGCTTAGTTTTGGAAACAAAGCTACAAGAGGCATGATGACAACTGTAACTCAGCTCTCTGTGAGTGTTTTCTATGGTCAGGCTTCACAGGAAATATTGTCCAGCAGAGTGCCAAATTTTAGTGCTGTACAGCTGTTCCTAAAAGCATCATGAGAACACTCCAACTCATAGATTAACCTAAAGAAGTAATGTATTAGATGTCCTGGTAAAACATTCATTAGCATTTTGAAACTGAAATATAATTGTGGGAAAGAGCAACCCAAAGCATTTATTTGGGCCTGTTTACTGCCAAAAGTAACTGCAATGAAGCAAGGTATTGCAGCATGTAAGGACATACTGTCTTTCTAAGTAACCATTAAAGGCTTATTTTAAAAAGTTGAAATAAATTTATCATTTTAGCAAAAGAAGAAGGACCCTAACAACCTACTGAAGTGCATTCTGTGTGACTTCAAGGAAAACAATTATTCATATTCTAGTCTATCAATTCATTGACATGATAAATTTGAAATAGATTATATTGGAAGTATGATATATACATAGAGATGAAGGGAACCAGCAACTCACCCTGTGATCTGCAAATTCCAAGCATCCCTAATCTTTTAAGAGTTCCATTTTTAAGTTGCTTGTTTCTTTCTCCCTCTTTCTCTTCACAAAAGCCTAGATGACTTATTAAGATGTGGGGTCACCTTTGCAGCTAATATGGTAGTGGTGGACAAAGAAAGTACAATGAGTGCTGAAGAAGACTACATGGCAGATGCTAAGACTATTGTAAATGTTCAAACACTATTTAGGTAAGGCATATTTGCAATTTATCTATACATCTTCATTAATTGTGAAATAACTAAAGCCTTTTGTACTTAAGATAATTTTTTTTTTCCTTTCTTCTACTTACGTTTTCCCTTATATGTGTTTGTGTTTTACATGGGCAAACTTTTTCCCACCCTGCTTAGCGATACACTTAAAATCCTGAGATATTCTCCTGAAATCTCAGATTAAATTCTGTGCATCCTAAAAGTGGATGATCATTTTAAAAGTCAACTGTCAGGTTTGCAGGAAGGAGAAGAAAGCCTCTCCTGAAGACTTAGGACCAAAGATAGTTGAGAAATTTTTCCTCGGTGCAGCAGTCTTCCACAGTAATGCTAAAGCCAGTATGAAAAGCAGATCCTTCTGTGAAGTTAATAGTAAGTGTTCACATTTTGAATATTTAAGTTTTGAACAAAAATTAGGTTTTCAGGCACACGTATGCAACATTACATATGACAACTGCATACTAAGAGTCGTGAAAGAATAACTGGCTACAGAGTGAAAAAATGATCAGTGTAGTAAAGAGGCTGAGAAGGGGGTGCTGCGATAAAGAGTTAAACACACTGAGATTTCCTGTTCATTTGAGAACCTCTCCTGATTAAAGCCTCACTTTGTGTTAAGTATCTTCATTCAATAAGTACAAAAGATACATGTCCCTTTAAACTGTGAAAAAAGTTCTTACTTGCTTAAAAAAAAAACACAACAAAAAAAAACCCCACACAAAACAAAACACACTACACAGTCAAGTATGAAATGCCTCCCTGATTTAGGGCTTAAGCCTTGCACGTCCTGTTGTTCATTCTAATAAGACCTGGACGAAATTAAGTCATTCCCTAGAGAATTCAGTATCGTTCAGTATTGCTACCCGTTTCTGTGTCAAGCCTTTCACACAAGACTGGAGAGAGGTGCACAGCAGAAGCCTTTTGAATCTGCCAGTTTTTTAGAAAACCGATCTCATTAGAACACAAGTATTTCAACTGAGATTTTTTTTTTTTAATACAACCTTGTGTGTGAATGCAGTTAAAAGCTGTTAGCATTTCTGCATGTGCTCAAATGAAGCAAAATTTGTGTTGCACAAGAAACTTTATTCCTGTCTTTTTCTAACTTTAAATTTTTGAATTTGTACCCAATGCTAGCACAGGGGTGTGTGTTCCATAGTAACACCTAAATTTAATTTAGAATCTATAATTGCACTTAATCTGTGCGTCATTCAAGTCTACACTTAACCATATTGTGCTAAGGCATCTCACTGAAGTTTTGACATACACCACTTAAATTTTTCAGAAATACATTTTACCCCCAAATATAAAACAGAAAAATGAGATGAAAAAAAACCCCTAACTTAGAAAGTACCAATTGATATTTCCCGTAGTTGTATTCTGCTTTGTAAAATTCTAAAAAAAAAAAATAAAAATCATAGTAGTGCACTGCATACCATAGATATCCAACTAGAACTTACTATACAATCATTCACTTGTCTTGCACAATGCTTACAACTAGATGGCAGCTTTAACTCATGTGTGAACTATATATCTTGTTCAGTATAATTTTAAGACATCGTACATTTTACAAATATCAAAAGAAATAAGAATAAATGTCTTGGTTTAACAATTTAACAACACATCTTCAGAATACTTTGTAAACTTTCACAAGTAGCGTATTGTATATTTTTTCTAATTTTTTTCTCTAGAACATGTACAATAATTTCACTTCATTTTTATATTATGTAAAAGTTGCAGAAATAAGTAAGCTTTAGGAAGAGGCATAACATAGTGGCATTTTCCTGTTCTACAGAATAAACTGCATTCATTGCATGAAGGTAAATAGTTTTGTAAATTAACTTGAAAAATATCTTTAAAGGTTTTTCTTACTTAATAATGGCTACTAATACCAGAGACTAACAAAGAAGAGGCCGGACATGGTGGAGAACAACAGCACTTAACACAAACTGTAGTGTTAAAGAAGGATTTTAAACAACTGGAGTCTTCCTAATATACGCTGTTCTCAAAGATATTACATCAATGAAGAAGATTCTATTTAAGTCTCACCAAGTGAAATCATTCAGAAGATAAGAGGCTAATCCAAATCTCACCAATTTGATTGAGTCAGATCAGTTGACCTCATTAAGTGTTGTGAACAGGCCTGAAAAGGTGACCTAAGCGTGCTGCAGTAGTACTCTTTGGCCTAGGTTGCCAGTTCTCATATACCTGTTCTGACATTATTCCCTGATTTACATAAATTAATAATCTTGCTTTGCCAGAAGAGTGTCCCCCACACACCTTAGAAGGCAGATGCATTGTTTATAACAACAGGGTTATTAACACCTTTAAGGCTAAAAACTGTTCCATACCAATTAAAACTGACACAACACTAGCTTATCTGATTTAATTATAGGTAAAAAGAGGAAAGAAGCGTGACTCAAATGGTCACACTAAGAGAGGAAATCTTAATCCTTTGGATGGGAAAGAACAAGTTAGTATAGTTTAAAAGTACAAGGAGAACTAGTTTTGGACTGTGTCCTAGAGATGCTTTTCACTTTTTAATATGAAACATGAAGCCAATGATTGACAGCTATTGACAGTTATAAATCCACCTCAGAAAAATAATGGGTTTCCTCAGGCAGTGGGTCTGTACTAGAAGGAGTGTTTCTATTTAATCTTGCTTTCTATTGATTAATGGGTTTAAACATTGGTGTTTGGGAGGCCCTGTCTTTGAGTTTTTGTTAGCTGACATCTTGAAGGCTATGTTTCAAATACTGCAAGAAGCCTATTGACAGCAGTACACCTAGTAAGTGTCAATAATTTGGCTGGTATCTAGCAGTCAGCACCGATTTATAGATAAACCAAATGAGCTGTTATGATGGCATTACATTGTTTTCTTGGTTTGTCTTTTTGGTTCAGGAAAGAATCAAACCTCTCTCTTGCTTCTCTGAATTCCCAAATAGCAGTTCAACAGCAACGTATGTCTTCCATCAGGACGATTAGGGGTTTCTCTACCCCATCCAGTCCTTTTTTACCAGAATGGGATAGAAAAGAGGGATCTTTGCACAGAAGTAGCCTGTTCCGGTGCTGAAAGCTTGCGGGCAGTGTGTCTTGCACCCAGGGCAAGAGGCAATCTGGCCCGGACTACATGGAAAGTCATTTCCCCTAATTCCACTAAAAAGGCACTTATTAGTAAAATATTAATTTTAACAATAGCAGGTTTGAAACTGATTTCCTAATATAAATCAGTTTTCATATCTTGGTGATAAACTAAACCCATCTTTAACAGAAACCTAGTAACTTGCATTCTTTTCTGTAAGTTGTTTTTATTTTATCATTAAATCAGCTTTTAATTTCCTGTTACTCTTAGTTCTAAATGTTACATTATTAGTTTTCAAATATGAATTCCTGTCCTTTAATAGGGGAACATGAGAAAATTTCCAGCCAGCAGGAGCTTAAGTAATTCTATGCTACATGATAAAGAATTAATGCAGAGGAAATTTATTCTCCTTCCTCAAAACTTTAACATATTTGTTAAGCTACTTAATAAGTATGAGTTCATACCTAGAGTGTGATATTATCAGGATTTTTTTCAGTTTCCATGAGCACTTCACAGGTTTTTATAACACACAACATACGAGTGAAGATGTACCACAGCTGCATCTCAAGGGTGTGGTCATCATGTATTTAATCTATGTATGTAGACTACATTCCTCAAGTGCTTAATCTTTAGTAGGACATAAGTAGACTTTGTGTAACAATACTGCACCACTCAGACTTTGGTACAAAGTCTGACTGTAAAAGCTAAAAAGGTACAAAAATTCCTGAGCATGCACAATACCTTTCAAACTACAGTGCACCCAAATGGTCACTGTTAAGTGATTCACGTTCTCACCCAGTTTTCCAAGTCCATTTTTCCTTATGCGATCACATTTAATATTGGGTTATTCACAGGGACATGATAACTGCTAACATAAGAATGGCTAGCATTTCTAGCATCATGTTAAGATGATGCATCTAGCATATGTTAAGAATGTGTTTGGGATCATGTGATTACTACCAATCTACATTTTGGCATCAGACCTAGGAAACTACTGCAATATGGCATTAACTCATACAGGCAGGTAGTTTTGACATATGCTTCCCTACATTTAGGCTCTGCTTGAATTGCCATTTCAGTGAAGTTCCTCCCTACAAAAGTGAGGGAAAGAGACTAAAGACTTGCAAAAAGCTACATCAGATTCCATTTGACACTAATTTACTAAATACAGCTTTCAAGAAAACCACTTTAATTTTTATCTGGATGAAACAGAAGCTACATCGATGATGTCATTAGTACTACCATTATCTATTGTCACATGTAGATAAGTACTTTCAGGATCAGCAGAACAGATTACAAATGCACATCTCATTTTCTGACACTAATCTGTAGAGGAAATACTCAAATAATAATCTAGGTTCTATTCCAAGTTGTTTAGTATTTGCATAGCATAAACTACAAATTTCTTTCTAGTTCTCAGAGCCCTAAGGGCTGGGGAGGGGCTCTTTAGTCTGTCTCATGAAAATCTGTGTAATTCAGACAGGTTGGAGTTAAACTTTCTTCACTTTTTTTTTTTTTGTTATCGGAAGCCTGAATTAGTGTTAATTTATAAATATTTTGTATATGTAAACATTTCAAAGTGAGAACATAAGTATACATAAGCATACAATTCTCTGATTTTCTCAGCAACTCCCAAGAAGTGTCAATTTTCATCTATGTTTTTCAGTCTGTGGGCACAGAGCATACAAGCAGAACTGAAAAAAAAAAAAAAATCAAATGGAAAAAGTACATAAGTCAGTTCTAATAAAATGGTAGTTTACATGCAACCAGATACTAAGTGCAGGCTATACAGTTTTGCATTTTTTGTTGTCTCCTACAGATTTGTGTCATTTTAGAAATTACTAAATAAAATCTCAGTTAATGAGATTAAGTTGTTCCTTTCTAACATTAAAATGTTTTATAAGTTCAACCTTAGAATGTAAGTTTTCTGCTTTGTGAATTCTACAGAGAATGTTTTGTAATTTCCTCTGCCATTATACCCTGCATTTCAGTATGCCAAAAAACCACTGCGGGTTTCAGGCACTTTGTTAAAAACATGGACATGAGCACAAGCTATAGCATTATGTAGAGCCTTACATTTGTGAATTGTTATAATTAGAGGTGTAACTGTTACATTCTTTTAAAATACAGGTTGTTCTCAAGCCTAAGCATTATTACAGAACTAACTCACCCAGCCAATATGAGATTCATGCAGTTCAGAGCCAAAGACTGCTATTCTCTTGCTCTATCCAAATTAGAAAAGGTAAGGAGATTTGCCTCCCTCCGCCCCCAATTTAAATGTTAGAATTTTAACACTTCTGATTTTGTAACGATGCTTTCAAAACAAGGGGAAAACAGTGAAATGATTTTATGGTTGCAGAGCTAACATAAAAGATTCCTTTTTCCAAATTCTACCCTAATTTAAGAATGAGGTTAGATTTGAGTTCCATCACTTTACAATATAATATTAATCCACCAACCTTCTGGACAGATGTGGTCACAGAATTTGCTAAAGGAAAATTGAGTATTTTTGCTTAACTGAATATTGACAGTTAATGTGGTGTTCCAAGAGGCTACCACAGGAAATGAATGTGGAAAATATTTTAATTGACCAAACATTTAAAACATATACAGATTTTGTTATAATGCATTTTTCATTCCAATTCACTTTAAAGGCACTACAATTACATATTCTATATGGGCACTATAATTATGTATTCTATATTCCATGTATCTGTATAGGGTATTTGCATTACTGTGACAGTTTTAGAACAGAGGGCTGGAGCACCTCTCCTATGAAGACAGGCTGAGAGAGTTGGGGTTGATCAGCCTGGAGAAGAGAAGGCTCTGGGGAGACCATATAGCAGCCTTCCAGTACCTAAAGGGGGCCTACAGGAAAGATGGGGAATGACTCTTTATCAGAGAGTGTAGTGATAGGACAAGGGGTAATAGTCTTAAACTGAAAGAGGGTAGATTTAGAACAGATATTAGGAAGAAAGTCTTTACTTTGAGGGTGGTGAGACACTGGAACAGGTTGCCCAGAGAAGCTGTGGATGCCACATCCCTGGAGGTGTTCAAGGCCAGGTTGGATGGGGCTTTGAGCAACCTGGTCTAGTGAAAGGTATCCCTGCCCATGGCAGAGGGGGGGGCGTGTTGGAACTAGAACCCAAACTATTCTATGATAACAGCAATTGTTCTCTGTTGAAGGGCAGTCCTAGTGATGATAAGGATAGTAACACTACTGAAATACTAGATAAAACCTTTGTATTCTATGCATTCTAGTGCACAAGTTGGCATTTTCAAGCTGTGGAACATGGAGGCTAAGTTAAATTTAATTTGCTTGTCCAAAATACCATTGCTAAAACATTAGATGGAGCATACGAAGTAACATTGTGCATCTGTTTAACTTGGTAAATTCAAGGACAATCCTCTTTTTCAGAGGCCTTCATTGGTGATCTGACCCATCTACCTCTGCAGTCCACAAAACTTACAGTATCACCTTCATGATCTTTCAGGCCATTTTCTGAGTTTATGAGAGTAAGACAAGTAATATCACTATGCCAGTCTTCAAGAACAGTTATCTCCTTTTCCCCTTGCTATCAATCTAGGTATTATTGCTAGGTTCTCTCGTGTAGCCTTCCGATCTCTTCACCTCAGATCTCTTACATATCTTAGTAAATTTGAATTTATGCTAAAATCATGGTCATTATACAGAATTACCATATAATTTCCATTTCCTAACTGTACAATAAATTTCTTAGGTTTTTGGAATTGCAGATATTTCACTATTTACTGTATAATGTTCACATAGTTAATTGTAAAATATATTTAATGGAGAACAGCTTTTTCATATAAACTTAACCTTCACAGGCTATCTCCCAGTTTCTTACATAAGAATTGAATTCTGCAAATATTCAGCCCATCTAGATGGGATAGGATTTGCATTAAAAGTCAATCTTTTACTGAGTTGACTATCATGCTTACATTTTGACCACAAGATATAAATATCTGGGTGATCTTTTGCAATTTGTTGACCCTTGCCTGAAACAGAACGAAGGCCTAATCTTATTTAAGTGGTATTCTGATAAGCTCTTAAAATGGAGAACTGTGAGGAAGCCAGACAAAATTTGTTATACAAAGAGAGGAGCAGTTTGCCATGGGAGGCGCATCTTTATTTCAGTTATGCTGCTCCCACTATCCATTAAGGTTTGCATGCATGGGTTCTCCATTTTAATACTCCCTCCTTCAATGGTAACTTCAGGAAGAGTAAGCTGGAACTGGCTGGAACCATGCATTGCCAGTTTATTCAGGGCAACAAGTGCCAGCAGCTGGGTAGTGCCATCAAGACTATGTTCCAGCCTAACTTAGTTCCTTGATGTACTATAACTGACAGCATTTATTTGTTTTAGCATGTTCCCTTAATCCATACAGTTTAGTGATAAGGGGAGGTAAGAATAGTAACAGCTTTCCCGATATGTGGTGTCTACAGTTGCTTCTGGAATACTCCATGGGCGGTAGCTTGTCTACTTCAATGCAGTGAAACCAGGATTTTTATCTCAGTTCTAGTTCTTGCTTTACGTAGGCTCTTTCATTTTTCCAGCAAAGGTTATGGAAATCATTAGAAATATTATAACTTCTTCCCTATCTTCATTAATTTATTGTGCAAAAGTAAAGTTGTGAATATAGGTTGGAAGCTGAGCAGTTAATTAACTTCCTATCCAAACTATGCTATGCTGAAATAGAGGTAGATACATTGTCTTAAAGAACGAACATTTTCTTCATTGCTGTTGAAGTTGCCTGCTGTTGATATTTCCTACTCATTTCGTCTTAGCATTTGCAGGAAGCACTTCACAGGTGGTGCTGTAGTTCATTTGATGTTTCAAAACTTCACCATGCAAAATGAAAGCCCATTAAAAACTCGAGTGAAAATTACCTAATGCAATCAAATATACAGTTGATTGTTATTTCTACATTAAGCACCTATTTTTCAGAAAGAATAAGTCAGGCAAGTTGCCTTCAGGTAGCACTGAAACACACACGCAAAATTGACTTTTCAACCTAATGGGCTGCGGAAGAAAGATATGCAAATCAGAAGTCCATCTGCTGTTGCAGCTGCAACTTTCCTCATTTTAGAGATAAATAAACCTGAACACCAAACTCAGCACTGGCATAGGAGAAAACAATGGCCCTTATACAACGGAGAAAAGGAAAAACAAAACACCCATGGCCTAAATTTAAAACTTATGTTCTCCATTTGTCTTAGATAAGAAAAAAATGAGGTAACTACTCTCGCTTTCTTGAAAGAAAGGGTCTAGAATACCTTGGATAAGATTCACACTTCAGTTTTTTATGATTTTTAATTTTTTTTTGTCTTCCAGGTAAATATTGCAGGTGTTAACTGAAGGATAAAAATTCTAAACCTTTAAATGACCATTTTAAAATATGTGCAAACTCCTATATCTTTTAATCAAACCAATACTGTGATTTTGTCTTCGTTTGTTTTTAGTATTGTTCAGGTTTTAAGCAGATTTGAAGTAACGTTAATTAATAGCAAGCAGCAATGATACAGGGTTATAAAAAATAGATTGGTACCTCTTAATTGGTGTAAGACTTATTTTAGATGACTCTAATGATTTACATCAGTTACAGTTCTGAAACTGTATAAATAATTAGTGTACACATTTGGCTGTTGAACTGGCAGGTTTTTAGAAAGCTCTTCCAGATCAACAACAGAAAACGAATCTGTTCTTGCCAAAAAGGTAGAACAGAAGCAATTAAGAACACGTAGTCCAAAATATTGGAAACTGTTCCAGAGGTGAAGTTTTATCAATCCAAAATCCCTTATGTCAAGAAAGGGACTGTAAAGAGGTTGCCATGCCCAGATTTCTCATGTATTATATCTGACATGGGCAACAACCAACATTTACCAAAACTAACAGTGCAGGGAACTGACTGTTCCCTGTAATAAGCCACTAACTCTGTCACCTTTATATGTTCTCGCATGACCCCTAGCGCCCACTTCTCCCCCCCATATCTGTGCTTGTTCATTAAAGCAACGTTGCGCTGTTTGTACACAACAGTTCCTATTCATGGCAGTTCATGTATTACTGTCTATATCAGAGGATATAAATATATTAAATCAAGATGGGCCCTAGATCTCTTTCAACCTCTGACAGAGTGGCCAAAAAAGGGCTTCAGGTTAATTTGGGGTTGGTACTATGTTACTGGTATCATAGAATTAACTGCTATGACTAATAGGTATTTATTTAGAAATGGTAAAAAGATAAAACCATGATAAAGAACCTTAAAAAGGATTTGATACAAATATAAGTTAAGGTAGAAAAGAGGGAAATAAACTGAAAAGCTTATGAACTTGACTTTCTGGGCAGCTATTCTCTGGTATTCTGACAATATGCAAACCCAAAAGGAAATAATTAATTAATTTACGTGGCCTATACGGAGGAAGCACATGCTAAAAACTTCTCAAAACCACAAGTGTACACCTGGTATTACTTAGAAAGAAAGCAGGAAAAATTCTGAAATTCATGAATTGAACAAGGCCACAACCATAGGAAGACTGAGGATGAAGTAAAGATCTCCATCAATTAATAGCCGTGTCTTAAAATGTCATCTATATAGCTGAAGTTCTACAGGATGCATTCATGCCATCATCTTTTATTATGTTTCTAGAAATGACCTATGATTTTCTTTAAGTAGTTATATCACCTTCGTCATTAATTCCAAAAAGTGTTAGAGAAGGAGCTGCTGCACATCACTTATCGTGAAATAAAACTGCTGGGACATTCTGGCACATTTCTGACTTCTACATCTGCAGCATCCTCTGGGAAGCAAATAAGTCTGCAAGTAACAAAGCAGAACTTAATGGAAAGCACCTGAGTAAGAACTGTATTTCTCACAAATCTCTCTTAAGCAAGAATAAAGAAGAAGCAAGCCTGTAATAAGAGATGGAAGGAAACAATATAAGAAATCTAAAAAAAAAAGGGGGGAGAATAAATTTCTAAGCTTCCTTTTTAAATAAAACAAATAGGAACAGCCTTGTGTTTATCTTCAAAATTTTGGATATAGAATCAAATTATTCCCCAAATATCTCTTGCTTTATCCCACCTTTCATGGCACAAACCCAGAATCTGCTGCAAATTTCTCTAAACAGATGAAAGGATAAACCTAACACCTGAGTCACATGATGGGAGGATAGTCACTTCACAGCCAGTTCCCTATAAAATATTTTACGGCATGAATCTAAAAGGATTTAATGTAATGTATGTTGCAATCTTCATGTAGCTTTAATTTTGAAGTATTTTTTTTGTAAAACAAATCTTACTTTTTTCCCCCATAATTCACACACAAGTTTTCATTCTTAGTAGCAATTGAAGAAAAATATCTTCTACTTTGTCTGACTGCACTAAAAGAAAAGCACTCGAATATATGAGATCAAACTACAAAAGAAATACATAAGTTCTTGTTTCTGTGGCTTACATCAGTAAGCACAACGGCATGCTTACCTAGGTAAAAGCATTCTTTGTACAGTTAGACTGCTTTCTTCTTCAACTGTCAGAAGTACACAACTTTCTAGAAACACTTCTTTGCTACTCGGCCATCAAGGCACACACGTGTGTGTGCATATGTGTGAGAGAGAGAGCACGAGTCTATAAGTATATGTGCGTTTCTCATGGAGAAGAAACTAATACAAGCCAGTGGCATTTGGTCAGAACATAGAGAGTTTTTGGAATAAAACCAACCTGAAATAATAATTATATTTTATTTCCTTAAAAATTTCAAAACCCCTTTAATCTGAAGAGATTGACAGAGGTGACATTTTATAAAGGACAGATTAATGTCATATTTTAAAGAATTATTTGCTGTATATTTTTATCTGGACTTGAAATTCTTTGCGTGACATCTTTTTCAACTCCACTCATATGAAGCCACAGAAATCAACAAGTACAGCCAGACTACCCAGCAGTGACAAACAGGGGTTAGAATGCTGCTGTTCAACAAAACCATTAGTGAGTGCAGGCTGCTCATCTGCATATCACAGACTCAGAACATGGTTAGGTTTGGAAGGAACCTCTGGAGGTCATCTTGCCTAAGAGCCCTGCTCAAGCAGGGTCACCTCGAGCCAGTTGCCCACGACAATGTCCAGAGGGCTTTTAATTATCTCCTAAGAGGGAGACTCCACAACCTCCCTGGGCAATCTCTGCCAGTGGTCAGTCACTCTCACAGTAAAAATGTGTTTCCTGGCATTCAGAAGGAACTGACTGTGTTTCAGCTGGTGCCCATTGTCTCGTCCTGTCCCTTAGGCACCACTGAAAAGGGCCTGACTATCTTTACATCCTCCCTTCGGTTATTTCACAGAATCACAGAATAGTCAGGGTTGGAAGGGACCTCTGGAGATCATCTAGTCCAACACCCCCGCCAGAGCAGGGTCACCTACAACAGGTTGCACAGGACAGCGTCCAGGCGGGTTTTGAATGTCTCCAAAGTGGGAGACTCCACAACCTCTCTGGGCAGCCTGTTCCAGTGCTCCACTACCCTCAAAGTAAAGAAGTTCCTCCTCATGTTAAGATGGAACTTCCTATGTTCAAGTTTGTGCCCATTACCCCTCGTCCTATCAATGGGCACCACTGAAAAAAGACTGCTCCCATCCCCCTGGCATCCTCCCTTCAAGTATTTGAAAGCATTAACAAGATCCCCCCTCCATATTCTTTTCTCTAGACTAAAGAGACCCAAATCCCTCAGCCTCTCTTCATATGAAAGATGTTCTAATCCCCTAATCATCTTCGTAGCCCTTTGCTGGACCCTCTCCAGCAGATCCCTGTCCTTCTTGAACTGGGGAGCCCAGAACTGGACACAGTACTCCAGATGCAGCCTCACCAGGCCAGAGTAGAGGGGGAGGATGACCTCCCTCGACCTGCTGGCCACACTCTTTTTGATGCACAATACATGCATGTAATATGGAATACATATGTATGTGCATATGGAATACACTGTCCATTTATACATATTGATGAGATCCTCCCCGAGCCTACTGTTCTCTGTGCTAAACAGCTCTCTGTCAGTCTTTCCTCATAGGAGAGATGCTCCAGTCCCTTGATCATCTTAGGGGTGCTTTCCCGGACTACCTCCTGTAGCTCCATCTCTCCGTGTAGTGGGGAGCCTAGAGCTGGACACAGCACTCCAGGTGTGGCCTTACTAATGCTGAGTAGAGGGGAAGGATCACCTTCCTCGACCTGCTGGCAGCTCTCCTCCTAATGCAGTGCAGGACACTATTAGCCTTAGTCTACACAAAGGCACATTGCTGGCTCATGTTCAACTTGGTGTCCACCAGGACCTTCAGGGTCTTTTCTGCCATGCTGCTTGCCAGCCAGTCATTCCCCAGCATGTACTACTGCATATATGTGGTGGATGCAAGACATGTAAAATTTCTGTGCTTTGAGAACACCTCTTCATGATCTCTCTGAACTCAAAGCTTGATATTTCCTCTCTTCTTAAAAAAATAACAAAATCACTTCCAAGCTGTGGTTTTGCTCTCCGATAACTGAAGGAATAGGAAGCACACTGTGGTGCGATTCCTCTGCAAGTGAGATGTGATAAGGAAAATGCATAACTATAGTTATGTTCTTCTGCATCCCTTCCCCAGAAGCATCATAGCAAGAAGTTTCTACCTCAGTGCATGTCTGATCTTGTCTCACATCCTCACATTCACTGAAATACCATTTCTTTCCTTTTGCATCAGATTCTGTTCATGTTTCATGTAACTGTTCCTAGTAAACTTTCTGGACCTGAGAGTCCACTGTCAGCACTCTAAGCACAGTTGAAATCCCTCAATCGTTTTTAAAATGATCTGGTAGAATATGCCTATGCAATTTGAGATGGGATGATTGAAACAACATATGCATTAAACAAAATCAACCTGAAAAACTGTAAGTACTGAACTGATGCTATTCGTAGAAAGAAACTATATTCAGAATAAAGGTATTTTACACTTTTGACCTCTCTCAATTTGATGTTTTCATTACAGTAATTCCAAAACCAGCACTAAAAGTATTTTCTATTTTTTAATACTTAACAGAAAGAGCGGGAGAAGGGATCTAATCTGGCATTTATGTTTCGACTGCCCTTTGCTGCTGGCAGGGTTTTCAGCATCAGTATGTTGGATACGCTGCTTTATCAGGTACTACGAACGATAATGTGACTTAACACAGACACGAATTGTTACCACCTATTTTACTGTACTTAATTGTCAGATGACCCTGTTTTCCTACATCGAAGCCATTAATATGCATGTCTGTATGAGGAACAGTCAAAGATAAAAGACAATGGAGCATGTCCATATGACAGTACTAGCTCAGTTACCAATCCAAAAACCCTGTCCTTGCATGAATTCTGTTGTTAAACAATATAATACTGTTTGTGAACCTCTCCACACTCAAATAAGCGGGATAGTTTGTATAAGGCCTACGTAAAGCACAAATTATACAGACTAATAATGCTAGTACTCTGCAACAAAAAGGCAGTGCCCATTCCCACAAAGTAGCATCTCTAACCATGAAAATCAACAGAATTACTTTTATGAGTAATTTGTCAGTCATCTGCATTTGCTGATAGAGCAATTACTTCATCAGGTCCTGTTGTCTTATTCATATTGACTAGACCTCCAGATGACCAGTCATCATATCTTAACGTAATCCATTCTTGTCGTAACAAGAAATATATGCAGTGGTTACAAAGAGACAGTGGGGCAAGAAAAGGCAGCACTGAACTTCGTTGCTCAAGAATCCAGGACAGAGCTCTTCATGCAAAAAAGAAGTGTTGGCAGTCAGTTGGGATAAGGGAAGGGCAACAACCTCAGACAGCTGAAGAATCAATATATCAGAAAATATGGGGTCAGGAGAAACGGAGGTAGTAGCTGCTGTTTTCAGGGTGGAAAAACAGGAGAATATTGCCCTTGCTCCTCAGTAATGACCACTTTTCTGCACACCCTGATACACTGAGATGCCCAAGCAGCAGCCCCCGGCACTAGTCTTCAAGGATCTAGCTACGCAGAATAAGCAGCAACACCACCATGGCCCATCTAGTCTGCTCACCTAAGCGGCTACCTACCTTGCCTATACCTAGAAGTAGCTTGTGGATGCTTTTATATTCAGGCACTAAACGTTCTTTCAGGGAAATTCATTTACTTGGTAATTTGGTGTATGAAAGGTATTCTTTCATCTCAATTCTACTTCCAAATATATTCCCTGAAGGCAAATTCAACATAACTAAAAAAAATCCTGGAGTTAAGCTTTTCTCAAAAAGGCATTAGTGTATGAAACAATCATGTATATGGGCAGGTACCAAAAGCAGATAAGCCAACAGATGTGAAGTCATTTATCAAATTCTAGATGTTTCAGAAATAAATGTATTTGCTTATAAAACATGTTTCTAATTATGTTGCAGAATATCAACATCACATATGGCAAAATTTTTTTAAAAAGTAGATTAAGACACCTGTATAGAAACAGATCTGTCATCATCAACGACTACTGCCAGCACATGAGTAACGTCAATATTTTATACTTGCTCCTAGACATGATCAGTCATGCTATGACTTGACAGAGTAAAACTATTCACCAGAAAGTGTTTAAAACAAAAAAAAAACCCTGACACCTATTCTCACTGAAATTTCATCCATTCTTTTTTTAAACTCTTACTGCTCAGGTGAACTGTCATTTTTCTAGAATTGTCTTTCCTATTCCAAGTTAAAAATACAATGACAGCAAGTTCTCTCTGTTTTTTTTCATGGTCCCATCCTTTTCTGTATGACTTCTTTTTCTTCTGCATACAAGGAACAGAATAAGTGACATGGGAAACAGCGGGGTTCATCTAGTGCTTCCTATTTTAAGCCAAAAGAAAGCCTTCAAATTATCTTTGTGTGACTGAAAAATAAAAACTTGCTCTAGCAAATCCTTGTGAATACACTTGGTAATCTAATGATAATTCCATAGCATAAATGATGCAGCCAAGATAACAAATAAGTGAAGGTTACAAAAAGTTCTGTTGTTTTCAAGAAGGTGCTCATTGGCATTTACGCTGTCACAACTGGAAGATTACAAATATTAAAATAGTTGAATCACTACGTATCAAATTAAACCTGTCTAGCTTCTGAGTTTAAACAAATTCAGATGCTATAAACTCTAAAGGATTTATATAACACCTTTGAACGGTATTTATTTATTAAATCCTATTTGCTAGCTCCATATTTGCATGGAGCTGATTGCTATTTGCAATTAGCCAAAAGAGCTAATTGCAAGTTGTGTTCCAACAATGCATTGAATGCTGCCCTACTACACCTAAGAAGAGGTGGCAATGAACAGTCCTACCACAGCTCTCAGAGCACCCATGTGGCCCTCTGATTCCAGCAGCCCAACTCATGAGGAGGAAAAATATTTGTGATTTTAGTTGATCTGATGTCTGTTCCCGGTCTTAGCCTACACGTCTACATTTCACTTAATTTCTACCTTTTAACCAATCAGCAAAACAATTCTCTTAGCAGAGCAACAGGTCTGACCTGAGATAAGGCAGATCAACCCTTAAAAAAACAGATGGATTGGCGAAGGCAAATGAATAATTTGAATTAAAATAGCAGTTTCATCCTAGTATTACCCACTACTCAGTTCTGCAGACCCATCTACTGTAAAACAGCATTTCTTTTGCACAGAGGAGTTTGTTATTATAATTTCATACCTAATAACGCTAACACCTTACTTCCATTGGTCTCACATTTACAGTCATCTTCGCTTTCATGGTGCCTTATTGTGCCTTAGTCTCTTTGAATGCTGTATGTACATTGGCTGCATACACAGAACCAAATAAGAAAACTTATTTTATGTAAGTAGATTCAGCACAAAGAAAGGGATAGCTATTTCTATGGGGATTAAGATAGTTTAAAAAATTGATTGTAAACACAGATGTACAATTTCTTTGAAATTCACACGTGGTGCTAATGGTTACCTGCTCATCTGTTCATTAAAGCTTTTTTCTTTCTTTTCCATCTCTCCTGTTAAAAATCTTGCAGTCATTTGTGAAAGATTATATGATTTCTATCACAAGACTTCTGCTGGGACTTGATACCACACCAGGATCTGGGTTTCTTTGTTCTGTAAGTTATTTTAAAAAAAATAAATACAATTACAGAGTACCAGAGAAGATTCTGTACTATCTGCAAAATACCTCTACTTTCTTTGCATGGCATTTCCTTTCGTGAAAGTCCAAGAAAGGCCATCCGTTTCCTTTTTCACCAGAGGAGAATACAAGAAAATTAGATAGAAAACATACCCATTTTTAGTTACTTCCATAGCAAAAAACACTCCCCCCAAGAAAACACAATACATTCTATAAAGCACAAAGGAAAATAGGAAAGACAGGAAAACACAAGAAAAGTGCATTTTATATGAAATAGCCCAGTTCAGCACTGGCAGTTCAGCAACCAATTTTAAAAATTAAGTATATAAAAACCAGGAAGTATAACCTGTATTGTACAAGCTGGCTAGCGATTACACACAATGCTGTTTCACAACACCCATTTCCATCATAGGCAATAAAGGGCAGAACTGGATTTTACATAAAGATAAGATGTATTAAATGACTTCTGTTTAGGTGTCAAAGTTCAAAAGTCATCTGTGTTATGTATGTCAGTATTCCCCACCGCAGAGTTTATTTTTATATCTATTTTTTATATGTATATATGTACACACCCAAAAACCTAAAACCATAAAATTTTATTTTTTATTAAAAATAAACCCCACCTTTCTGTTTTCTCCCACACCCATCACATCCCAGATGGCAAACAGGTGAACAGAAGTTGAGTTATTTACCAGTTGCTTTCTGGGGAACTGCAAAGAATTGCAGGACGTTGTTCTCAAAAAGGAAGTTATCAGTGATGGTTTAAGGAAGTTGTTTAAAAAACAATTATGTATTTGTTGGTTAATCATTAAGTTTTGTTACAGTGAATGAAGACAACTGAGTCTCTGAAAAGGGGCTCACATATCTCCAAATAAAGCTAGTGTAATAGTAATGAAATACTTGAAATTAATTTCAGACTTTCTTATATTCAGCTTGCAGTCTAGTGAACAGTTATCTGGCTGCATTCAAAATACTTGCACATTCCTCCGTCTGTCCATCACCAGTTTCTTATTGCTGCCAATATTTAGTTCACTCTTCTATATTGTAGTCAGATATGAACACTGGGTGAAGGATGCCATGTAAGTTTTTAAGTAATTTTAAAACAAGAACAGAAGTAATTTCATAAGACTGAACCATTTGCACTGCAATGTCTCTAAAAGTGGGAGAGAACTAAAGAAACAGTGTCTACAAACTCAATAGAAGTTCCAGATTTGTTATGGAACAAAGGTGCAATACTACAATATGATCATTACCAGCTAGTGTTTAGTTCTAAAAATTTTTCAAAAGTAGCATAGTGAATAAGTGATAAGCCCTCAAGAATTAAAAATCCTCCTTCCTATTATTATTTGTTCAGATGAAAATCACAGAAGAGGATCTGTGGATTAGGACATATGCCAGACTATATCAGAAACTTTGTTCTTCTACAGGAGACATTCCAATTGGAGTCTATAGGACAGAATCCCAAAAGCTTACAACATCCGAGGTATGTCAGTTTACTGCACTTTTCTTTGGATTTGATTACAGAGTATACAACATTCTTTGGTCCTCATAAGAACGGGAGCCACTTATTTAAAGAGTATTGTGAATGCCATATCTGCAAATGCACAGAATCCCAATAACCCCCTGAAGGTCTTTCTCTTCTGACATGTATATGGTCACATTAGCTCAGGGCTCACATTCGCCCCAGACTTCATGGATACCCAGACCCAGTCCACATACTGACTTTCATTCCTATGGTCGCCTACAGAGAACTGCCTGGTTGAAAACAAGGGGCAGCTCAGGCACAGACAGGACAGGCTAAGATAGCCTGAACTTGCATGTGGTGACTGATGGCAGTATCCCTTACAAGCTGTATGGCTGAGTCCTGTATCAGGTGTGACAAGAATGTCAACACTGTATCTCAAAACCGGTGGCATGAGTGGAAAGAAGCAACAAGAGAATAAATTAATGTTATTTAAAGTATTGTGGGATTTCTCTAAATTTAGCTGCCAAACAGTGGTAGTTTTTTGTATATATGTATTTATATGTCTGCCATACAAATGTATACATTTTTTTATACATATACAAAGAATGACAAAAATAGTTTTTCCTGACTATTTAACATACATTTTTTTGTTTGTGCAGCCTTTATTTCTGTCATGTATAAGCCATTTGTTTACATGACCATTAATACTGTCATCTCATTAAACCATGACTCGAATACAGCTCTAAAATGCAAATTAACTGTCTTCTTTCTTCTGAAATACTCAGACAGTTTACTGATTTCCAAGACAACTTGTATTTTCTCTCCATATTTCAGAAAAATGTTATAAAACATTAAGCCATGTAATGCTTAACTGCAAGATTTATCTTGAAGGAAGTACGAACATTCAGTTAAAGTTAATTTAAAAGTAGGGTTTACAAAAAGCTTTGCAAGATTCCACCAAGTTCACTACTGTCTCTCTTTGTGGACCACCAGTACCTCCACAGGTGGCTTTTACAGCTTTGCCAGTGGACTGTGCCACTGCAATAATGGCAGCTGATTTTTTTAAAATATATCAGCATTAACATAATCCATCAAAATCATTCCTTGGAGAACGGTAGAGGCAGCACCACTGCTAATATGAAAAAAACTATAAGAGTAACACTCATTTTTTCTACATGATCTTTTTTTTTTGGCAGGGGTCTCGGTGGTAAGCATACACACGCAAATAAGTCTTCTGAGGAAAGCTTAACTGATAAATTAAAGATCTTTCAAATTTTTTTCTGAAAACAAGGTTTGGGACCATCAATCACTTAACTCTAAACTCACAGTTTTACCAGAACATTGGAAACCTCTGGAGCGTGTACGCATGCAGCTGCTCAAGTGCTTGATCAGATCAGGGCCAGATTTAGTTTAAGATAGCTATTGATTATCTTTTACAAAGAAGCAATTTCTTAAAACATTCAGACACTGAAACCAGACTGGAAGCCACTGCCCAATAGATAAGAGGAGTTCTACTATTACTTCCTACCAGGTTTCACAGGTAATCTCATGAAGAGTTTGAGTTAAATCAGGTAGAGGAAGAAAGAGGGCGGGGGGAGAGGGCAGGAAGGGAAATCTAGTTAAGTTTTCAAATTGTCAGGTACTGGACTAATGTGGAAGAGTAGCACTGTATTTATTTACTGAGTGAAGTAAAAGCATTTGTTACTCTCTTTAAAAAGCTCAAGGCTCAGACTGCAGATGCCCAGCGCTATTTTCATACTTAAATACTTCAGCAGTTTCTTGTTTAGTGGGTGAGCATTTGTGAAACCCTGCCCCCTCAGAGAAGGGCAGGGGAATCTTCCCTACCCTAGCTCTTCCCCAGAATACGAGAGCACAACATCCAACATCTAGCTCTGCTTCTGTAGCCTTTATAGGTAGATACCTACAAACGCAGAGACACTGAAAGCTGTAATCTTTCTGCAACGTGTTTATTTCAAAGTTAAAGGAATTTTCAAATAATTACACTAATAAAACACTATTAGTGTGGGCTATCATTTAGCTTTACAATATATTAAGCCAGAAACAACTTTAAAATATTGTTGGATGAGATCTTTAAAATGGAGGTTAGAGAAATGTAAGTTGCTATTTTTCTTAGGAATGACTTCTAATCATAATTTGAAGGTTCCCAATTCAGAGAACCTCCAATGTGTGTATCAGTTTGAGTTTCAACAGACATATAAAACTCAATTTGTATTGCACACACCTGGAAACTATCACTTAATGGTTAATTTGAGTCAGAAGAACAAAATATGCCAATGTTAGTATTTCTATATGTATGATGTCTCCTTTGACACCCCGTTTTTGTACTATGCAAATGAGAGGCCCTCACTTCACTCTGACCAATAAATATAATTCC
The DNA here is from genome assembly GCA_013398815.1 of Ibidorhyncha struthersii. Taxonomy (NCBI): domain Eukaryota; kingdom Metazoa; phylum Chordata; class Aves; order Charadriiformes; family Charadriidae; genus Ibidorhyncha; species Ibidorhyncha struthersii. The sequence goes on from VZSZ01007999.1 coordinate 364,944, forward strand.
TTTAAAAAGAAAGCAAGTTTTCAGTGACCTAGTTACTAAATAAGCAAATCTAACCTGCCTCTCAATGACCTGCACCTATGACTCAAACCATTTCCATTCCATAAAAAAAAGTCTTTCTTACTACCTGTGTAGCTGATTTTCTGTGGTTCCTGTTAAACAGTCCATGTTTGTTTCTTTAAATTCACTTCTGTTTAAATTGTCTTTTGTTTTCTTTTTCCCCTTCCTTTGTCAGTCACGAGAAATGGCTTCACAAGTAAGTATTTGCTTATTGTCTGCCTGTTTCTGGGTGTCGTGGTTTAAGCCTGGTAGGCGGTAAGCACCACACAGCCGCTTGCTCACTCTGTGCCAGTGGGATGGGGGAGAGAATTGGAAGGGTAGAAGTGAGACAACTCGGGGGTTGAGATAAGGACAGTTTAATAGGTAAAGCAAAAGCTACCTGTGCACACAAAGCTAAATAAGGAATTCGCTCACTGCTTCCCATCGGCAGGCGGGTGTTTCGCCCTTTCCAGGAAAGCAGGACTCCGTCATGCATACTTGGGAAGACTAATGCCATAATTCCACAAGTCCCCCCGTTCCTTCATCTTCCTCCAGCTTTTATTGCTGAACACAGTGCCATATGGTATGGGATATGCCTTTGGACAGTAGGGTTCAGCTACCCTGGCTGTGTTCCCTTCCCAGCTTCTTGTGCACCCCCAGCCTATTCACCGGCAGGGCACTGTGAGAAGCAGAAAAGGCCTTGGCACTGTAAGCACTGCTCAGCAATAACTGAAACATCCCTCTGTTATCGACACCATTTTCATCACAAATCCAAAACTTGCCCCATACGAGCTACTATGGAGAAATTTAACTCTAACCCAGCTAAAAACAATACACTGGGTTAAAACCTGAGACTAAAATCCTTACAAGAAACGGAACTATGCGATGGATCATCCTTGAGAAAATAAAGCTGAAAGCAACATTGTTGCTGATACAAACATCTTATTGAAAGTTCCAGTCTGTCAGCTTTCAGATTTTTAAAGCAGCCCAATGGAATTTGGTCCCTACTGGGCCTGTCACTGTTGAATTCTGAAGATAACTGGTCATCTTTACAGTCTGACAAAAGCCTTGATCCTAAACACCTTAAATGCTAGTGGACAAAAATCCTCAAGTTTATCGTAAAAGGAATATGTGGCTGTACTTAAAATGATGCAGACCACTGCTGGAGCAGAGAAACATTGCTTCAGAACAGAATAGATGAATCTGCACATTAAAACTGTTTCATATTTTACACACGTAGCTCCCAGGGAGCAGCAAAGCAAGGGAACAGAGATCCAAGAAACTAATTGACATTTAGTGTTGTGGCACTGTTACCACCATAGTTACAGCCACCCTGACTATCTTGAATATGAACACTAGTGTGTTCATGAATACATTCCCATCCCTGCCATATGTTGGCCAACCTGAGCCAGTGTTTAAATAAGGGTGTGAAACATTCTATTAGAGCACCTTGCTGGAATGGAAAAACCCCTGTGGGTCACAGATGTCCAGCAGCACAAGCAAGCAGTCACAGTCGTTTGGGCACACGGTCTAATGCTTGAGATGGGAATTTCACTTTAAACAAAAAAAGCAACCAAAAACCAACCTGAAACTTAAAAAAAAAATAAAATATTAAAGGCATGTTTCTTCACTTTATGTGTGACATACAGATTTTTCCCCAGTAAAAGTAGCAGTGGTTACGTAAAGACTTAACATTCACCTTGGTGTTTTCCAGAGATTTCACCATGTTTCTATTTTAAGTATATGCAAACAAAATATATATAACATAAGATGATCAATTACTACTATATAGTAGTAGTGACACCATATCATCATTTAAACTTCTCACACAGAAGATTTACAAGCCATGCAAAACCACAATTAAATGAAAAGAAATTACAGCAGCCAAACCTCAAAATATATTAATGATAGTTATGAAAGTATTTTTGAAGGTTTGAGACTGATCGAAACAGGGGGACACACAGAAGTACTCTGTGCTGTGCTTCTATCTTCTATGTATTAAACAGCTGCCAATAGCAGGCGTGCTTTTGTGCTGCCTTTGAAAGAGGGTTTGGGTTTCTTTGGTTTTGCTTTATCTTTAAACAGCTTAATTCTTTCCTCCTGCATACAGGGAAGGACCATTCTGCACACCTGTCTCAACAGGCACCATAATAACTGAATAGTGACCTAAGCAAATATTTAGTTTTATGACCTTCGTTTATGGTTTCAACTCGCCTATCCCAGTGTTTCAAAAGTTCAAGCTAAGGCTTTATATATTCACCGGATCAAAAGATTTGTTCTTTTACTTGGCCTCTCCTGATTATTCTCTGGCTCAAAAAATGTGACTTGTCTTCCTGTAATACTTAGGATGATTAGTCTCTGCCTTTCCAATACTACTGCCAGCAAGTCCAAATGGCTGTTTTATCAAGAGCTGGACAAGGAAAGCTGCTAATGCAGACAGGAAGAAAGGCAAAACAAGACCATCCTTTATACTCAGTTTGTATCAGATTTCTTCACACCAAATAGACCCTTCCCATCCATAAGTAGTACCTTATCATATGGAATGTCCTTTGCGTACCTTAATCCATACTGTAAAATACATGCAAACCCAAAATATCAATTTAAAATAACAAACAACATCAACAAAAATCAAATAACATTCCTATACACAGGGATTCAGGGCTCTCTCTTATGCCCTACCCAAAATAACATCAGCTGAGTCAGTAACAAAACTTCAGAAATCATGTATTTTTTTTTTTTAAAAATGCCTTTCTATTGCAGAGTAAGCTGAAGAGCCTCAGTGAAGTAGTGGGTCTTTGCATGAGGCTTATCGCAAAATCTTAGTCTAGAATATTAAAAATGTGATTTTACTTGATGTGCTACAACAGAAGCACATTCAGTGTTCTTTTCAATTAATGGGTTTGATTGTTTATTGTTTGTTAGGGTGGGTTTTTTTGTTTTTTTTTTTTTTTTTTTTTTTTTTTTTTTTTGTTAGGGTGGGTTTTTTTTTTTTTTTTTTTTTTTTTTTTTTTTTTTTTTTTTTTTTACACAGATAAAAGCTAGTCTATGCAAAAGGGAAAAAAATAGTATCTTTCTCACACTGTCACTTAGTCATATCAATATTTATTTTATGGATTCCAGACACCTTACTGATTCTGTGTGGAGAGGGTGCTGAGCCTCTTAACAAAAGGTTACACTCAACACTGATGAGGTCAACAGAATCTTGCTTTCAGGTTTTATATTAATGGGAAAAGGCCTTCAGAGCCTCAGTAGCTCTTCAGTTAAATGTGCTTTCTTCACTGATCACTTCCACCATATTGTGAACTCTTTCTGGTTTTGGGGAGTCATACAAACTAAGCCAGCTCCACTTAAAGTCATATTTGTTTTATACTTCGTTTAAACACTCAACACACTGAAATCAGTCACCAGTAACTTGCTAATATGACTGCGCTGATACCAGAAAGGGCTTCACTGTTTTGATGTTGATAAAAGACATGTTTCAAAGATCACAACATAACTCAGGATTATAAGGAAGCAGTTCTGAAACTGGAAGTATGTTAAAAGTAAAATAGACATTAAAACAATTTTGAAGTTATCTTTTGAAATGTTTCCTCTTATATTCCCTTGGTCTTTTTGTATATGATATGTAACCCTGATATACATGTGTATATATATATATACACACATATGATACATATATGTAACTGAAATAACTCAAGTTATTTCAGTACTGCTGTATACACATACTATTGGTCATACTTTGGTGGCATGAAGGAAACAGCAACAGAGGGTCAGATTTTGGCCCTTAAGTCTGCCTTTTTTTTTTTTTTTTGTTACTACATGAGTGAAAAAGCAACATCACCATGCTTTAAAGCAGGAATTAATTATCTCATTTGCAAGAGGTCCTGAGTCACACCAAAGGCTACTGTATACATGCCTATTTTCAGACACAGAGGAATTCCAGGTACTGTGTGCTGGAAGGTCAAAAATGCCTGGGAATTTGAGACACAGGTAACAGGCACATTCTACCTGTGGTCGTAAAAGAGTACTCAAAACAGTGCAGCCAAAGTTGAACTATTACTTAATGAATCCACAACATACATCTAAAAATCAGTTACAGAACTTGAATTTCTGAAAATATGTAGACTTGAAAGAAAATGGAGAATTCACTCAGAACACATTCTTAGATTCAGGAAAGGTAGTGCAGAAGGCTAGAGTTGTTACCAGAATCAAAATAGAATCAGGCACTAAATAATGCTTAACTGCTTTTGCTCCTGAGAAATGTATTTATATGATAAATAAGCTTTCTACATAAAAAGTCGAAGTCTAGTAAAGGGTGTCCAATTCAGGAGCACTTGCTAAGTATGAATAGCTGAAACCCATCAGCTCCACGGCAACCAAAACACATATTGAACTGCACTGTTAAAAAGAGAGAACATCTTAATCTGCTTCCATTTTTTAAAGCCCTTAATCCCTCTTGTCATTTTCCTTTCAAGTCTCAAATCTCTATCAGTGTGGAAGAATGGGAAGATACTAAAGACATCAAAGAACAGATTAGTTATCGTAGTAATCATCGTAACTCAACATCTAGTGATCAGTCTGATCATCCCTTGTTACGACGAAAAAGCATGCAGTGGGCCCGGCGGCTGAGCAGAAGAGCACCAAGACACTCTGGTAAAACAGCTGAGAAGATAAACCAGCAGCGAATGAACCTTTACAGGAGGTCAGAAAGACAGGAGCTTGCTGAACTCGTGAAAAACAGAATGAAGCATCTGGGCCTTTCTCCAGCAGGATACGGTATGATTGCTATTATACTTCAAATTAATAAAACCATTAGTATTATGCAAGATGAACTTATTTTTAAGAACTGAGGGTCCCATAAACAAAATTCTAAGTTTATGGTAATGGTTTTGTTTTGTTGGATTTTTTGTTTTGTTTTTGCTGAGAGAAACTTGCTGGAATGTTTTTAATCAGCTCTATTATCACCCATCCATATTTACAGATGGAAAGCTTAGAAGGCAGCATGTCAGTCACATTTATATTTAGCACATGATATGTGTATGCAGAACACATAAACATTCCCCTGTCATTGAACAATTGTGCCATATTTCCACAAACTTGTTGAAATATAGATGGAGACAGAACTGTTGTGAAGTTCACTCACATGTCAAGGTGGAGAGTTGTTTGTATGTGGATATTGGATTTTCCCCACAATTTTTAAAATTAATGCCAAAGCGTCATGTTAAAGTAATTTTTATGAAGCAGGTTTCACTAGGGTGATTTTTATCCATCAAGTCCTTCTCCAGCAAGGCTGATGCTGGGTTGCCTTTTTTTTGTTGGGTTTTTTGTTTGTTTGGGGTTTTATTTTTTTTTTTTTTTTAAGGCTATTGAGAAGAGCTCTGTAACACTATTTAATATCAGTACCACAGCTGCCTGGGCTGCCTTTCCACTGCCTTGGCTCTGGAGCGTGTTGTGTGGAAGCTCCCAGAATTATGGATTCTAGTTTTCCTTGAAACACCAAGAATTTCTAGATCCCAACTTATTTGTCTGCGTAGTAGGTCCAATCTGGACCTACTTCAGAAGCAACAACACTGGGTTCCCATATTTAATTTTCATTTAAAGAATCCAAAATTTACTGATTTACAACTGTGTTACTCTTCATTTTTTCAACATAATTATTTTTGAATTTGATTTATCCTTAAAATATCCACTAACTGAAGGTAAATGTGATATTTCCTGCAGATGTTATTTGTCCATTTTAACCACACACACTCTTAATGCAGGGTCAAAACATCTTTTGACACTGATAGCAACGTACTACCCAACAGGAGTTCTTACTGTTGCTATTGATACAGACTGCTACAGAATACATTATTATAGTTTTGCTCCATCTTTACATATTAAATATGTAAATACAAGCTCTTTATCACACACTCCAACTAGATAATTACTATTCCTCCTTTCTTTGTGGATATTATATGACTCTCTGCAGAAAGATAAAGGACTAAGTATTTTCCAGGAGTGACACGGGCCACAGTAACATTTGATCAACCACAAAGAAGTTCTGTAAATTTGATTCATATTTATAGTAGTAACAGGAAACCTTTGTTGTATTCCTGCTTTTCTTTTAAAATCCTAGTTAAAAGCCAACAGTAACTATTCATTTCATTATTTAAATTTGGGAAAATTATACACCATCTGCAGAACAGCAAAATCTTGATAGGTAAATGCTTCACCTGATTACATTTATCTGCTCTGGTTGTGATTTATAAATTTTCATGATCACTTCCCTGTTTTCTTACAGATGCACCTTATTAGAAAGAAAGCTTCTACTTATACAACCCCAGGAACATCCACATCCTGAAGAAAAAAAAACCAAACCAAAATTCCTCAAAAACCACAAACCATTTTTACACATGCAGTCAATGGGTTGTCACATTCCCACTGCCATCTCTCCATCCTCCCTCATAGTCAGAAAGAAATTTCAGAAGCCTTTCACCCCCCTTCAGAGCTAGATCACTCCCCACTCATCCCACAATATATTAAACATGGAATAGAAATTTTTAAATCTCCCTGTTCTTTCAAACTAGCAGGAATCAATCATGCCAGTCAGCTCTCTGCAGAACTTAAACATACTCCTTAGTACTATCTCGCTGCATGTGTGGGGAACAATGAAAAAAAATAAACCACAAAACACCAGGAAACAAAAGTCACAGCCGCTTATGTATCTCCATGTATGAGAATGATCTCTAAAGCCAATTTCACATCTTCAGTGTCCTTTTTACATTGATAACCTGATAACCTCCAAGACCTCCAAATTTAAATTCAATTAACTGTGAATTCATTTAAGCCAACTGAGTCACAACACAGTTTTGACTATGCAAGCCTCTAGCAGAGGTGTGATGTTAGTATAGTGGTACAGGTGCTTGTATAACTAGTTACAATACTTTGCATTGGTTTCACCTTACAGAAAATAAGCCGTACTGTAAAAAATCATTTTAGCTGTATGATTGCATCTCTACTGAGTCTATGTGAGCTTATCTAATTTTTTTCTAGATAGAACTACTTATGGCAGTGCAAATATGTGATATAAGCATGTAGAAAAATTACATACTAGAAAATACCCAATATAGTGGGTATTTTTGACCTACAGGCAATACATCAATAATACTTCATTAACAAAAGATTTAGGAATTGCTTTGAAACTAGAATGGGGCTGTTCTCTTTCAAATCATTTTCCCTAAAATGCTAAAGAGAGAAATTAACACAGAAGCAACGCCTCCCCTTTTTAGCCCTATTAGGTTAAGACTAGTCTCACTGCAGCACCCCAGAAAGTGTACCAAGAGAATGCTATATGAAAGATACCGCAAGGATGGCTACAACAGTGTAGTGAGACACAACTAGGCAAAAACCTTAAAAAAAAAAAAAAATTATGTCAGCCTTCATTTGCAACATACCATTCAAAGAATAGTTATAAATGCAAGAAAAAAATACCAGTTTCCTTTTATACAGCTTTCACATTTCAACCCATTGGCACAGGTGATAAAAGGAAAATGCTTACTAGATAAATAGGGAAAAGGGAAATAGGTTTATATTGACCAAATCTGGAAATGGATGAGAATGCCGTACACCTGCATTTAACCTTGCTTGTCACTTGAACTCAATGCCAGCTGAGGATGGAAGTCCCTACTTCCCACGTACTAACATAAGCCACATAACAGATTGATAAATTACACGGAAATCTGGTTGCATTCAGAATTGCTATGACTGAAAAAAATGCAAAAGAACATTATCAGAACATTCAGAAAGAAAACAGGGTATTTTGAGAGCTGATAACTCAAAAGATGCTATGCCAGATAGCTCCAATTCAAGTACAGTTGAAAAGAACTTGCTAAAATTATTCAAAATCACTTTGACACCTGACACTTTTTGACAGCTCTATGAAACAAATATGATCTTTCATCAAAATAGCTTGTCAGAAATCATATTTTTCACAATTTGTTTGTAAATATAATTAATTTGCTATGGTTTCTTTTTTCGTCCTCTAGATGCAATGAATGATCATCAGAACACCCTTTCTTACATCTTGATCAATCCTTCTCCAGACACAAGATTAGAGCTGAATGATATAGTGTAAGTTGAAGCACACCAAAAAAAAGGAAAAATATCACAAGACCTGCAAAATTTCTCGTTTGCGCTTTCTGCTTGAATTTTTTTTATTATCTTTCTGCTGGAAAAGAACCCCAAACTATCCCATGCACCTGCAAAAATTAAAATATGGAGACTTCTAAATAGACACCTAATTATACCTATATATGTATATAGTTAAAATGCACATAGAAATGTAAGATACATATGCTAGTAATGCTTTTACTTCCTTATTCTCTCATCCTCCTTTTAGTCTGTGTACTTACAAGATAAACTAACCAAGTCTGCTGGATAGCTTCACAGAATTAATATTCTCATTAAATTCTTGCTTATAGTTTAGCTATCCAGTCTTAATAGAAAGATCAACCCTTCAAAAAATCAGTATTTTCTTCAAATGGGATTTTATTACATGGATTCAAAGATCATTAAAGTAAATAGCAGTCTTCTCCTGAATATCACAAAATATTCATGCTTAAAATAATTTAAATACAAATAGCAGGACCTTAACACAAGAAATTTTTTCACTTGCTTAGCAGGAATTTTGCACACTACATGGAAAAAGAAAAAAAAAGAGAAAAGTGAACAAAAATTTGAACTATCAAGAAAGTTTAGAAAGTCAAGAATTTTAGATACTTATCTGGCATTTTCTCATACTGAAGTCCGAAATGATTGCTGTGCTAAGGTCCTGAGCCATTTCTGCCTCTAGCCTCTCCTGCCTCTGCCTATACTAACGCACCCCGTCTGCTCCGCGGGAGAGAAACCACACAGCCCGGTTGTGCAAGGCCCTCCACATCAGTGCTGACCCACCTCACTGCTTGCTCACGAGGAAGAAAACTGTTTGAACTCTTAGCCCTCCTGATACTAGAAGAAAATCATCACAGTTCTTTATAGCACTGTAGTATATGAAAAGCACAGCATAATATTAACTTTATCGAACAGAAAGGCAATTATCATAAAATTTGTTTAAAATATTTTGAGTACTATTTTCATTGTTACGGAACTCCACAGTATGATGTGTGCTAATATTTAACCTCTAAATTCACATACTGTTGCCTAGTCTACACTGGCGGACTAGGTATCCTGCATTCCATTTTCTTTCTTTGCAAAACCAAAGATACTCAAAAATCCAGTATTGCATAATTTTACAGTGGTAATGAATTTGTAGTGTGCTATACATATTTAGCCTGTAAATGCACATATGGTTACGTAGTTCAATGTATGTTCATTTCCTGATACTTAATGGGTGCGCCTGTGTCTCAGCTTAAGCTCAGACTTTTTTTTTTTTTTAAAAATAAACCTGACACAAAGAACACAATCCTTGTATCTGGATAACAGTTAGTGCTTCAATAACCCAGATCATTACTCTATCTGATTATAGTTTTCTTGACTAGGCAGCCAGTTCACCCTCATGCAATGGGCGATTATTAGTGGAGAGGAATGGAAGAGGAGGTTGTTCTTTTTCTACAATTCTCTTAGTTGCAAATGCCAGAGCAGGTAAAAAGTTTTTTCTATTTGTCCTTCCTGCTGACAAGCTGGAAGGCTAGTCTACCTATATTTTTTCTTCTTCTCTTCTCAATATATTTTGCAGACTTCCTTCAGCTGGTTACTCTTTCATCACATTTGTTAGCTGCACTTTTATGCCAATACAGCTTATTCTTATCCAAACCACATATTTCTATGCATACCTATGGTAGAAGCCAGAACATGTATCCACTTTTAAGTCCTATGGATGCAACCTTCATTTTCTGATTTCCCATGCTTATACAATTTTAAGTCTTTTGCATTCACTATGATCCTATTACATGTGGAATTTATTGTGGGTGTATTAGGGAACATACAACCCTGAACCAGCACATGAGGACGTTTTCTCAGCTTTTAGAAACAGGTCGCACTCAAAGCAGCATCTGCAGCTGTTGGTTGCTCAAAAAGCTTTCTTGTTAGTCTTTTCATTTGTTAGCTTTGCAAGCTAATGTTTAAGTATCTTGACCTGTTGGAGCTTAAAGGACAATGATCTCACTGTCTTGCTTGAACAATTAAAACAAAAGCACTTACATTTCAAGTAATATGTTCAGACTTTGCCTTAATAACTCCATATTTCATCTAGCCTGTTTGCTTTAAGAAGCAAGTACTGAATAGAGGCCTTTTCATTCTATAGCCACGAGATTTTTGTAACAAAACATTTAACATTTTGACTCTCAGCAGGGGATGATGTTATTTATATAAAAATAAATCGGAGTTTAGCACTTGCAAATGGATCTTTCAGTAACGCTCCTTGTTCTCTTTCATTCTGGAATTAGTACAATACATCTGATTGCTAGCACTGGCCCTCTTCTTATTAAAAGCAAACAAACAAAAAACCAACCCCCTCCCCACCTCCCCCCCCAGCCAACCAACAAACTGNAGTTGCAGTTTCAAGTTCCAAGAGTTGCAAGTGGGAGTTCCAAATTTCAGCAATCTGCAGTAACATCCAAAGATCACACATAGTAATTGCTTATGCAGTACCTCTCCAGACATTCTTAAGGGAGGAAGGTGACCACTGAGATTTGGCAGCTGTGACATCAGGCCAGTTATAAACACTTGAGGTGCTAGCAGTTCTTTATCATATATTTGTGCTTCTTACAATTTTATCAAGCTTTATCACTGTAACAGTCTTGTTCATTTTTACTTAAGGGGTGCTGTGATTTACTTACTACAGAATTATTTGTGACATAGAACTTGTGAATTATGTATTTCAGGTGAAGTCTTTAGTTTACTCTAAAAAATAATAATAATAAATAAATACAGAAACACCTGAATTTTCCCCCAAATCTAAGAAAACTTATTCCTAAGGAAAAAAAAACCCACCAACAATCAAGCAAGAAAAGTAAGATTTTTTTCATGCATTTAAACATGCTTCCTTTGGATTTGATGAACAGAATAGAGCAGGCTCTTCCACTACTCCTCAGTTTCATTGGCTGGATCAGCAAAACAAATAGGTTGTCATGGAGTGAACATAAATATCAGATGCTATAAATAGAGGGTAATAAGTCTGAATTTAAACAAATAGATACCATGAGAAGATGATCTAGATAGGAGCAGTATGAGTAGATTTCTTAATCCCATATTTAAGTCAACTGTTTCCTTGCACAAATAAGTTCAGACTATTGGTAGCAACAAACTATGAGAGTGAGAAAACACTGCTCTTCTGTTTTAGCCCTGACAGAAGGCGAAACACTAACAAAATAGCAGAGGCAGGTGGTGTTTCTAAATCATGGAGATCAGGCGATTCTCTTGAGTATCCACCATAAAGCCAGTGCCCCACAGACTCGGAAGGCCATGCTTTGAGGAGCTGTGAACAGTCTGTTACTAGGTGAGCTGAAAACAGATACAGCAGTTCTGTGGGAAATATGACAGTGATTGCTCATACACTTACAGAACATGTTAGTTCAGTTAATCAGCATTTTCCTTTTTGCATTGTGTTGAAGAATTTTTCAGGGTGTTTTAATTAAGTCTGGGGCAAAACATTATACTGAATGGTAGAAGTTCATGGCCTGTAAAAACAGAAACTTTCTTCAGGGCCACTGCAAAGTAATATGGCAGATCTTGCGCATGATCTCTATTTGGATATTTAAGCATTTTCATTTGGTTGATGAGGAGGAGATGGGCAGACATGTGGTACCAAGATTTCTGAAGATATGAGAGAAAGGATCCTTTCACATTCCATTTTTCTTTCTTTGCGAATAAAAACCCAAACCACCAGTCAAAACCAGGATTTGAAATAAAATTTCCCATGGCTTCAAAAGTACTGCTCATCTTTGGACAAGTTTAAGATACTGGGACTGAATCTAGTTGTCTGTCTTCTCTTTAGAAGCGTAGTAGTGCTGGAAAGCGCTGATGGACAGTTCAGAACACTGAGATGTTGGTTCTGCAGCAACACAAAGCTGCTATTGCATCAGAGCCAAAAGCTGTCTCAGGTCAGATAGTTTGTTACTTGAGACAGTTGACCAAACAATGCAGAATTTACACTTAGAAATCAATGGGTTAGGGTTAGAAGCTCTTCCATCCTTATCCTAAGAAAAGCAGTAATTTTAAACATCTCAAACTTAGATTCAAACTCATGAAGCATTTTCCTCACATATTTGGACCTACTCGAAGTTCTAAGAATAAGGGTCCATCTCCAGACTGTCAGCCTACACCAAGATTATCAACATCATGCTTTTTATTTATTGAGCACAGTGACAAGAATTAGCCATTATTTTCTCACAAAAGTCTTTTAGAAATGACTCTATGGACTGCTTATCCCTTCTTTAAGACATAATGAACAAAGGAGATGCATAAAGAAATACAGAGTTACTGGGAAAGGAGCTGTGAGTCAAAATTAAGGTTTAGCTGTGCCTACTACATACAGATGACGTCTAGGCAGACAAAATGTGAAAAGCTTTACTATTAGCATCTAAAGTGAGTGATGTTACCCAAGCGACCAGGTTACCCAACAGGAACTAGACTAAGCACCGTCACAGTAAGTCTCTTAAGTCTTCCTCAGACCTTTTCAACATTACAACTGTATGCACTTATTTTATCCTTGTTCATGACAAGTCTTTTTAATAGTTATAATTTCTTTTTATAGATACTTGATCCGACCTGATCCATTGGCTTATGTTCCAAATACTGCACCCAGCCGAAAAGACAGCTTCTGCAATACAGTGGGACAAGACACCAGGGAGGAAACACAACTTTGATATGTAACTCATCACAAAATTAAGAGACAATTTTATACACATGTTGTTTCCAATAACCATTTTGAAAACTGAGTAGTACACTTTATTCAGATTTTGGAAACAAAATGACAGTGGGTAAGTGACCAAATTTAGAAATGTGGTGTCTAGAAACTTTGGTTTAAGGGATTGTTAGGCTTGTGGCCTGTTCAATATGATAGTTGAACTTTGTCAGCTTAACAGAATTATGACACCTATTACTATTTGACCAGTATGAACAAACAATTTTAAAAGTGACAGATTCCATCATGTGTTTTGTTTAGATGCTTCTAAGCGTATTTATCAAGGTGACAAAATGTCAGCGACTAAGCTTCTGACCTACGTCAGTAAAGATTACCTGATGCCCATAAAGAGACCATGCTGGATTTGTAGTAGAAAATTATTAATGCCTAAAGCCGCCAACGAGGCTTTGCGTGCCAAGAATCTGGCATTTGAAATAATTTTGAATCTCAGCCTGTCACCCACTTGTATTAGAACAGGCTAGTTTCAGTCTCATTTTAGCCTCCAGGACTCGAGCGTTAGTTCTCTGGGTTTACACACATCAGGTTGAATGACACAGCCTAGTCACACCACAGAGGTTGAGATCTGAGGCATATCCACTGAAAGATTAGCTCAGAGGGGCCCACCTGAAAGAAAGTCCCTATCACCTCACACAGGCAGCCCCCAAATTTGCAAAAACTGGGAAGGTACCATCTGTGTGAAGCTGCAAACAATGGTAGCTCAGGTGAAATATAACCCTTTTAACCTTAGTGAGTTTGTCAACAGAAGTCTGAATAGATTATGATACAGGAGTGAGAGCATCCCTTTAGGGAATGATTCATACCACAAGTCCTTCCCATTTCCATGAATATGCCAGAACTGCAACTGTCCAAAGTATTTACATTCCTGGTCATTCAGATTACCCAAATGTGATACATTTTCAATGTGATACCTAATTTCATATGAAAAGTAAAGAACTTTATAACCCATTCCATAAAATGAATGTAGTACCACGTTACACAAAAAGGCACCGTGAATTTGAAGACTCCATTTTGGCATTAAGTACACAAGAAAGCATCTGCTAGTGTATGAAACATCTGAAGCTGCTACAGAATCTCCAGTTACACATACAAGAATGCCACAAATGGTCAAGCTTTCTACAGAATTAAGCATAACAACAACATTCTTGCTTTACCATCTGTCACAAAGGGGGTTTTCCCACGCTTAAGGTAAAAAACCTACTGTTACTAATTATCTATATAGAACTGGTACAAGAAGTTTGGCAACTAGTCTACAATGGAAAAAGTGGTTATTCTTTGAAATCCCTTGATGTCCTACACGTACAAAAATTCAGTCAAAATTTTTTACATTCTCTTCTACATTATTTGGTGTAACAACTACAATATGTAGTTTTCTACAAACTGAAAAATAAAATAGCAAGTTGCCCAGTGAACAACTCACAGATGTGAGTATGCTTATCAGCATTGTAAGAATGTTGAAATCAGGTCACACTCATATTAGGAATGAGAGCAAGTCTGCTATTTTTCCCTCCTTTCCTCAATTCTTCCAAAACTTAACTAATCTGTTCCATATTAAGTCAGAAAACCTAAAGCCACATTTATAAAAAAAAAACACAGAGGACCTTCAGTGGAGGGAAGCCATCAAAAGACCATGAGTACCACTTTTAAAAGTAAAAAGGATAACTGGAAAGTGGGGTTTCTCAGCATTTTTTTTTCCATATTGACATATTACAGTAGCAGCATGGTTCAGAAGGTTTTTCAGTGATTCAGCACAGAGTCTATTATTGTTCAGTGTTTTTCCACACACACAAGTCATTTATCAAATTATTCACAGGTAAAGACAAAGTATTTCAAATTGGCACTGTGGAAAAAAAAGAAACGATTGACACAGCTGCACAGACTGAGGTCTACACTTCTTTAAAAAACAGTATATAGTACAGGATCTTGTCCAAGACCTGTCATAGAAGTTATTCCAGAGGACATTGCATGTGCAGTGTGAATAACTTCCTACTTTTAATGCCTTCAGTGAGAAGACTGTGTTCCAGTTGAATATTTAAAAAAAACAAACATGAGGATGCTTTGTTTCATACTGGAGGCCTTTCTAACGGAATCTCAATTAGGCAAACAGGATTCCAGAAACATGCCTACCCTTCAGCTGGCAACCTAGTTACTCTACTTTCAGTGTCATTCACAGGCATCCCCTGTACACTGCCTACAGTACCCACCACAGATTTAAGGACTCTCTGCCACAAGGATCTATAGCTAGGACATTATGCCTCGCATTTAACAGCCTATAAAGCAGTAGAAACAGCTGTATCCATTTTCCCACCCAACTCAGTGGAATTGCTGCTCAGCTGGAGTTGAATAGTAGCATCTAATGTGACCTGATATATCTCCAGGCTTAATGAATTTCTAATTGCTCATTAGCCCCAGAAGATTTGCTAAAGCAAACACCAAAACAGCTGGAGACACTTGCAGTCTCTAAAATAAATGAAAGGCAATCTTTCTAAACAAAATAATTGGTTCTCTTCAAAATCTGCTGGAAGACAAGCAAGGTAATAACTAACAACAGCTTCTTATAAAGCAAAAGTTCTAATAACCCATAAATAATATACCACAAAGTTCTGTTATTCAAAATATACTGCCTTTCATGTTGAGAGCAGAACAGCTTTGCTTCCTCTGGCATATCTTCACAGACAGACACCATTCCAGTGAGATTTCGACCTTCCAAGAACCATCCTAAGCACCTCTATGTTAACATGGAATGAGGCAATATGTACATTCTGTAAGTGGACAGGAAGGCGATTCTTTAATGGTCATCCTACAGGCAATCTTATGTTCACATGCTTTCTTCTCGTCATGATTACCAGAAACATAATACAAGTCTAGACTGGAGACAAGCCTGAGGAACAGTAATCGCCATGCTCGGTGCCAGAAAAGGGATGGTGAAGTTCTAGAATCAGCAGGTCCAAATGACTGTTGAACAAAAGAGTTTTGTCTGCTCATAGTTGACTCAGTAGACAGAGAAATTTAGAGCTATGATCACCGACATAAGCAAGAGATTCAATCCTAAACCAGTTGTCAGAGGTCAGATGGCCAGATAACCTACGTTTGTTTCTCTCAATCAAAAAAANAAGGATTATTTCAATCTGTGTTTAACTTTATGTTTCCTTCTATCGCAAAGATGCCCATCTTCGCCAACACTACCTTAACACATACCAAGCAATTTGGTACCCAAAGTCACAGTCCCAGTGAAGAAAGTGATATCAGATAATAATTGCTTCATTCTCACAAGGGAATTCTCCAGCAAAGCAAGACCTACATATGAAAACATGTTACCTAGTCTGCAATAAAAGTCACAAAAAGTGCTTTGGTGGAATGCAGTGTGTTTCCTTAAATATTTCACTCCAATTTTAGAGCACGCATTAGTTCACATATGAAGTAAAAAGCATACAGTTTGAGTTTTTAAAACCTGCAGCAGAATGAGTTAGTGAAGTTTTCATTACATTTTGACTTGGAAATTAAAAAGACAGTTATTTCCCAGCATATATATTTCCCCTCCCTCAAACAGCTTCCTACTACAACTACTCTTTAACAACTTTAAAGTATACAAATATATGTTACCAAATATTTCTTATACATCTTGTTTACCAATGCAGCAATAAAACGCTAAAGAACAAATAGATTCCGGGCTTCAGCAGTGGAGAAAAACTGAAATGACATCAAGTGCACCAGAAGTAAGATACAATTCTGTAGTTTCTAGGCAGCTATGACTAACAGCAACCATTCTGTAATTTTGGAGCACTGATGCATGAAGTTTTGCTGCACTGAATTGCACTTGATATCTGGAGTTCCTCACAGGGGTCAGTATTGGGACCAGCAGTGTTTAACATCATTGTCAGTGACGTGGACAGTGGGATGGAGTGCACCCTCAGGAAGTTTCCAGCGACACCAAACTGCGTGGTGCAGTCGACACGCTGAAGGGGATGGATGCAATCTAGAGGGAACTGGACAAGCTTGAGGGGTGGGCCTGTGCGAACATCATGAAGTTCAACAAGGCCAAGTGCAAGGTCCTGCACATAGGTCAGGGCAACCCCATGCACAAATGTAGGCTGGGCAGAGAATGGCTTGAGAGCAGCTCCCAGGAGGAGGACTTGGGGGCGTTGATTGATGAGGAGCTCAACACGACCCAGCAATGTGCAATCACAGCCAAGAAGGCCAACCATATCCCAGGCTGTGTCAAAAGAAGCATGGCCAACAGGTTGATGGAGGTGATTCTGCCCCTCTACTCCGCTCTCATGAGACACCACCTGGAGTACTGCGTCCAGCTCTGGAATCCTCAGCACAAGAAGGACGTGGACCTGTTGGAGCAGGTCCAGAGGAGGGCCACAAAGATGATCAGAGAGCTGGAGCACCTCTGCTATGAAGACAGGCTGAGAGAGCTGGGGTTGCTCAGCCTGGAGAAGAGAAAGCTCTGGGGAGACCTTATTATGGCTTTCCAGTATCTGAAGGGGACCTACGAGAAAGCTAGAGAGGGACATTTTACAAGGGCATGTAGTAGTAGAATGAGGGGTAGTTGCTTCAAACTGGAAGAAGGTAGATTTAGATTAGATATCAGGAAGAAATTTTCAGTATGAGGCTGGTGAGGCACTGGAACAGGTTGCTCAGGGAAGCTGTGGATGCCCCATCCTTGGAAGTGTTCAAGGCCAGGCTGAACGGGGGTTTTGAGCAACCTGGTCTAGCGGGAGGTGTCCCTGCCCATGGCAGGGGGGGTGGAACTAGGTGATCTTCAAGGTCCCTTCCAGCCTAAACTTTTCTATGAAATCAATCACTACAATCTGTTAATAAATTAAACCAAGCAGCGCTGTGTAGTGACATCAAGTTGTACCAGGTTATAAAAAAATACATTTTCAAGACAGTGATATAAATGCAGAATTTATAAATAAAGCAATCTGCATAAAATATTGTTGCACATTCTTGATCTTATATTAGAAACAGCCCACCCCACTTTGAAACAGACATACATCACATAAAAGTTTAAAGAGCTGCACTTCAAATTTTCAGTCACTGTTCTTTGTGTTTGATGCAGAATATACATTGCAGGGAGACAGGAAAAGAGTTATTAATTCATATTAAGTTATGAGAGATGCCCAAGACTGGCTTGTTGTATACTTCATTATTGCCAACACTACTAATGCAAGAATGCTGTCAGTAATGGTAATTCACAGTATCACAGAATGGTCAGGGTTGGACGAGACCTCTGGAGATCATCTAGTCCAACCCCCCTGCCAGAGCAGGGTCACCTACAGCAGGTTGAACGGGACAGTGTCCAGGCAGTTTTGAATGTCTCCAGTGTGGGAGACTCCACAACCTCTCTGGGCAGCCTGTTGCAGTGCTCTGCCGCCCTCAAAGTAAAGAAGTCCCTCCTCATCTTTAGAGGGAACTTCCTATGTTCAAGTTTGTGCCCGTTACCTCTTGTTCTATCACTGAGCACCACTGAAAAAAGATTGGTCCCATCCCCCTGGTACTCTCCCTTTAAGTATTTATAAGTATTGGTAAGATCCCCCCCTCAGTCTTCTTTTCTCTAGACTAAAAGACCCAAGTCCCTCAGCCTTTCCTCATAAGAAAGATGCTCTAATCCCTTAATCATCTTTGTAGCCCTTTGCTGTACCGTCTCCAGCAGTTCCTTGTCATTCTTGAACTGGGGAGCCCAGAACTGGACACAATACTCCAGATGCGGCCTCACCAGGGCAGAGTAGAGGGGGAGGATGACCTCCCTTGACCTGCTGGCCACACTCTTCTTGATGCACCCCAGGATGCCATTGGCCCTCTTGGCCGCCAGGGCACATTGCTGGCTCGTGGTCATCCTGTTGGCCACCAGGACTCCCAGGTCCCTTTCCACAGAGCTGCTCTCCAGCAGGTCAGCCCCTAACCTGTACTGGTGCATGGGGCTATTCATCCTCAGGTGTAGGACCCTACACTTGCACTTGTTGATTTTCATTAGGTTAACACAACACAACATATTCAACATAAGCATAAACTCCCACAGCCTCTCAAGAAGCTTAAAAAGCAAATATTTCTGCTGCATAAAGTGAAAAACAAGCATTCAAAGTTTCTACGAACTAAAGTTTCCTATTTGTTCTACAAAATTTAGACTGTATACTGTTACAAAAATTCACAACCGGCCCATGCCAAGCAAGGAGGGAAGCTGGGAAACAAAATAAAGAATTAAAAGAGTAAATACTTATTCACGTACATGAGGTGTCCCAGCCAAATTGAGGCACCCTGAATGTGGTTCTACACAGGGCTCTCATACCTTTAAAGCATTTGGGTACAACGTGATTTGACTAATCACCACCACCCACACTACCAATTACTAATCATAGTAAAACTTCTCTAGATCATTTTGTATTTCTTCTTTTGTCCTTTCACCAGGATGGGCTGGCTGATGAACAGTAGCTACTTTGTTTGGCAATTGTATAGCTTTTAACAGCTTGGTATTTGCTCCCACTAGAAGTTATAAACCCTCACTGCTTCCATAACCATCTAGTGCTGTAGCAGACTCCAAATGCAAACAGAGAATCAATATAGTTATAGAGTTTTCTTTGGACAGCTGGCAAGTCTTTGTTAACACAATCAATTCTGCTGCTTGTGCACTCAGCTTCAGACTGAGTGGTGAAGCCTTCACTACGTTATCTTCAGTAGTTACTAAATAACCTATAACTTGGTTACCATCCAGATAACATGACAGCCTTTCTACACCTAGTTCAAGATCAGGATCTGGAAATGGCACATCTATTCAAATATTATCAGGGGTTGGTTAGTTTTTTTTCAGCTTCACGGGTTATTACTGCACAATCATGATGTAGTGGTCCTTCCCCAGGTAATGGGAGTAAAGTTGCAGGTTCATCTGATTACATTGCCTAACGTAAGGTACAGGTATCATCTGTAAAAGATTCAGCTACTAACAAATCATCAACATACTATATCAAACACATCCATTTTTTAAACAAAACATCCTGTAAAACTTTTAGTAAAATTTTAGAACAATGGTGGTGGACCCAGCAAAGCCCTGAGGGCGTTTTGTCTATGTTAGCTGCATCTTTCCCCAGGTAAATGCAAAAAGGTCTTTAGAGTCCAGATGTATAAATCAGTATACCGATTTAAGGTAGAGGAAGTATCCCCTGTATGTATGATGCAATTTCAACTGGGATAGAATTAACTTTCTCACTAGCAGCTGCTGTAGTGCTATGTTTTGGATTTAGGATGAAAATAATGTTGATAACACACTAATGTTTTTAGTTGTTTTTAAGCAGTCAAGGCCTTTTCTGCTCCTCATACTGCCCCCCCAGGGAGTACTCTGGAAGCGCACAAAAAGCTGGGTGGAGACACAGCCTGGACAGCTGACCCAAACTGACCAAAGGAATATTCCATGCCGTATGATGTCATGCTCAGTACATAAAGCTGGGGGAAGAAGGAGGAAGGCGGGGGATGACAACTTTCAAAGTGATAAATGTATTAGATGGAGTAATTATGTTCATTAATCAAAAGGTTTAAGACCAAATTCTCATAAGAAGGGGAAAATATTTCATATTCAGAGACTCTTGTAGGGACTGCACAATAGGTCTCTGCTAACTGCCAATCCTGGGTGAAATGTAGCTGCCCCTGTTGCACAGAGCAGGGAAAGATAGCACCATGAGATTCAGAGGTCCTTTTGTGAGGCTTTTTCTTTTGTCACACCAAGCACTCCCATTTCCAATGGCCTTGTTGTCCACAATAGTTACAGCAGTTCCTTGAGATGCTTTGTTTCAAAAATTTTCTCCTCTGCCCCATCCCAGACATCTGCGCACCCTTGTTCCCTTCATCTAGTAGTATTATTCAATGCTGCTGCCAATAGAGTAGCTTTCTTTTTCTGTTCTTTTCCTTTTGTGCAAAAGCAACTATATTTCTGCAGCATTCTTGCTGCTTATCTATTGATCTAAATGTCCCTAGAATAAGTCCTGCTATAGATATTTATCTATGATGCCAGACAACACCGGGGGGGGGTTCAAAGAGGTGTTAAAGGGGCTAGAATGCAAGTGTTATCTTGGTTGTCCAGGGTTATCTTTTATCCTTCATGGACAGCTCTAAGATTCTGAGAAGCAAAGTCCTTATTTCCAGGGCAAGGCTGTCCTTTAGTTTGTTTTACTGAAGGATGAACAATACTGAAGTCTCCAGTAAAATTCTACTACCTCATTACATTGCAGTGTATAACATGAACTAATATATAACAAAGTTAATACACTTTCATACTGGAAAGACCGGTTGATATAATGGTTAGGGAAGGGTCTTTTTGTAACATTAACTTTTTAGCACTATAAAAAAGGGTAAGTTTCTCCAGGCTTGTGTCTCCTCAGATGAAGAAATAATGGCCAAGATACTTGTTCTTGCTCCCTTCTGCCTGACCCCCCAAGCTGACACAGTGCTTTGCTTTACATTTCCCAATGAAAACTTGATAACTGTCACTCTCTTTGTATTTGTCAAAAAGAAGAGCCGACTTTCTGCTGACTCTTCCTTACCTAGCTCAGATAAAGAAAATATGTTGAAAGGAATAAGGAAGTACTTTGAGAAGATTCTTGTCTATCAGGAGCTTTTATCACCACTTGGATGGATTCAGCACAAGGCAGAGTAGCATAGCCCGAGACCTTTGGCACCATGAGAATGCTATCTAGTTTAAAACATGGCACGGTTTAATACATTTTCTCAACAACACTATATAAGAAATATCAGGCAT
Source organism: Ibidorhyncha struthersii (assembly GCA_013398815.1). NCBI lineage: Eukaryota > Metazoa > Chordata > Aves > Charadriiformes > Charadriidae > Ibidorhyncha > Ibidorhyncha struthersii. The sequence goes on from VZSZ01007999.1 coordinate 386,633, forward strand.
ATGACATTTATATGAGCTTCTTCAAGTTTCAGATTTTCTTATCTACAGCACACTCAACTCCATGAACTCAGTCTATTTTGAAAACCAACTAAGAACAAACACAGAATTGAAGTTGCAGCAAAATTCTCAGCAATCGAGGTCAAAGGTGCGTGTGGGAGATAGCTTCAATAGGGATTAGGCATTCTGAGGACAGGCCAATCTAAGAAAAAATCATAATCACAAACCGGAATAATGGCTGAAGTGCAGAGATATCTTTGATTTTTACAGGTTTTCATATAACTATTACAGAAAGTAGAAGTTAATTCCAAAGCAAGACCCTTAATGGAGGAAATGAGGTAGAACGTACCATTGATTTTAGTCCTTGTTATTTCATTGTTGAAAATCAGTACAACTATAGTTTCTATACACATCTAGTATAAGAATCTACAGGCAGATATAACGCATCCAGACATATCAATTAGATTCAAGTATTTAAGTTAATTTTTGCAATTGTTCTCACCGATGAGATTTTTCCACAGTTGTGATTAAGCTTGTCTAATTCAACTGTCAAGACTAGTTGCTGCCCCTACATCAGTTGGCACATTTGCAAGCTCACTGTCCTGTTTGGGGGTAGTGAGACAGGAAACATATTTTTAATGCTTCGTTTTTTTTTTTTTTTTCAACCTAGATGGAAAATTCAGTGCAAATGAAAGAATTTTTGCTTAGAATATGATTGAACTGTGGAATGATCTTTCCCCAATGCCAGTTTTAATTTCTCAGTTATTGGGCACACTGTTGGTCTCTAGATAGATGCTTTAATTCCAAACACATGCTGCTTTTGTTTCAGCATACAGTCTGCCTGTATGAGACATCCAAATATGTTATCCGTAGACGCTTCTTACACTTAGACCGTTGACAATGACAGGATAGAATAAACATTAGAAGGCGTCTTATATTTAAAAGATACCCATATCTCACTATTCTAGCCAGAAAGTTAGTAAGTTGTCTACCTAAAATCAACATCGGAGCCAACTGCTGCCTGGCAAAGCGAGCCCCATTTCAGCAAAACCAGACTTACTAAGTACAATTGTTTTAATGCATATAAAATTCTGTTTGTGTCAGCAGTTAGTTAAGCAGAGACCAAAGCAGCACTGCTAAAGAACTTGAGGTTTCTCACAGTGGCTGCACGCATTATCACTGAAATTCTAACCATGGCAAAGCTGCTTAGAAAGCTCCATTCCACCAGCATTTATACGCGAGTCTCACAGCAGCTATTCCCCGCTTCTGCCCCACTTACAGCATTTCTCCAACAGGTCTTATGGCCTGTTCTCCAAACACACATGCAGGAGGAGGCCTTATATGAGAAAGTCTAGAGATAGTCTTGTTTTTAGAACAAGAACAAGGCATCAGCATCTGTCTGTAAGCTACAAACATCTGTTAAAAACACCACACAAAAATATATATACATGTATAAGTTACCAGGAAAACAAAAAAAAAAGCAAGCAGAAAAGCTCAACATAGTTACTGCAAAATAATGAAATGGAAACCCGAAGAGGAAGACATGACCAAGTGCAGAAGCTTTTCAATAGAAGAACATTTTGAGGACTCAGGAACTACATGACCAGATAGGCCTTCTACATACCAACAATTAGGTGGCAGCTGAACCAGCAAACTGTTGCAGGACATTAGAACTTTTGATAAAAATCTTACACTGTACACCTGGGTAAGATGCCAACTCTAACTCAAGAGAATTGTCACAAAACCAGCTTAAACAATGCTTACAAATTACTCAGGGCTTGCCCCAGTCACAACTACCTTCTCCCAAGGACAAGAAGGACTATTCTAAAACAAAAGACATACAAAATCCAGAGCATTTGTAACTGCTTACAACTTGGTCCTCTGTCAAGCTATGGACATGTTTCTCAAATTCATCTCAGGTGTTAAGTATTCCCTCTAATAAGCTCCTTAAATTTCTCTCTGTGCTTCACCTGATTACTTCACCAGCGCAGCCCAGCTGCATCAAATGCACAGAAGGTTCACACCCCAGTAGACAAACAGAAGATGTGTGGTTTCCTCTGGCTTTTTTTTTTTTTTAAAGTTTATCTTGACAGGGCAGGAAGACATGATGTTATTTACTTTGACTGTAACGGGGCTTGTTTCTGCAGGAATGTCTTAAGATCTGCTCATGCTGAGTATCATTTCATTATTGCCACCTGAAGAGCTACTGTTTGCACAGCCACCATCACATTATGGCAGAGGCAATAAACATTTTCTAAAAGCATTTAAGGAATCTGTGAATTTACATAAAACTTCAATACAGCTGGAGACCAATCAACTATGATAAACTAAGTACAAACTTTTTATATTAAATGGTACCAGTGACTGAAGAATTCAAATAATCTATGGGCCTTTGAGGTGTTACGCAAACATGACAACTGCTACACTTTTGCTATGTTCTTAAAGCACTTATGGCATATAAAATACTACTCTGTATCAAGTAACTTCAGTTTTCAGGCTACCCTCTTCAAATAGTTTATTCATATGTCTAGAAGGAAGAGGAATGTGTTGCAACATAAGGACAGCGCTCTGGTCATCTGAAAATATTAAGCAAATGTTTGGGAAGCATCCACAATTATGAGTGCAGAACAATGTAATAACTGAGGCAAGAGATTACTTTTTAATCAGATTGCACTGCAATTTTTTTATTCTATATTTGGATGAATGTACCCATTAAAAAAACCAAAACTGCACTGAAGAGGGGAGAGCTGAAAGGAATATCTCTATACACTGAACAATCCAAATGGTAAAACTTAGCCTGAAGTTTTATACCCTTCTTTAACAGCTTCTAAAGTACAGAAGTCCCTAAGATAAAGATCAAGACACTAAATCTAAAATACAGCTTCTTTTTGTTCTGTACACTGAGAAACAGAACAGTAAACAACATGCCAGCAACCATAAAGACAACAACAAAATGCAATTATTGGTTAGCTTTTTCAGACATAGCTTTAAATTATTTCCGGATGCAAAACATATTACATTTTTATCAGCCGACATTAGAACTGAAAACCAGTAATCTTGGGCTTGTATTTCCTGAGATTAGTCTAACCCAGCTGCAGGAACCTGATGCAGAAAAGTTGTTTTTCCAATATCCCACAACAGTAAGAGTGCTACTAACATAATTAAGACTTACTTGAAAAAAAGACGGTTCCAGAGGAAAGTGGACTACACAGCTCAAGTCTCTCCCACAGAGACCAAAGCGTCTGCCATGACTGTTTGTGAATCACCCCAATCAGGAGACTCACCTGTGTCTGCAGCCAGCCTTAAAGAACCAGCATTTCATTTGCAAAATAAAATTTAACGATTTCCCCAAAGCACAACAATATAAACATGAATTTCAAGTGCTTTTGTAACATGACCAATGTAGAATCCAATCTCACTCAGCTTTTAAAGAGTCTTATTTGTTCTGGGGACAGATAAAAATGTTTTGAAAGGGCTTAGGACACGTTGGTTCTGTATCGGTTAAGACACATTGTTCCCCTTCTGGGCAGTGGACATTATAGTCGGGGTCTGCTACATGCCACCTGACCAAGATGACCAAGTGGACGAAGCCCTCTATAGACAGATAGGACCAGCCTTGCGTTCACAGGCCCTGGTTCTCATAGGGGACTTCAACCACCCCTGTATCTATTGGAGGAACAACACACCAATCCAGGAAGTTCTTGGAATGCATTGATGACAACTTCCTTCTCCAAGTGGTACAGGAGCCAACAAGGAGAGGAGCTATGCTGGACCTTGACCTTACCAACAAGGAGGGGCTGGTGGGAGATGTCAAGCTCATGGGTAGCCTTAGCTGTAGTGATCTTGAAATGGTAGTCTTCAAGATCCTTAGGGCAGCAAAGGGGGAGCACAGCAAGCTCTCTACCCTGAACTTCAGGAGAGCAGACTTTGGCCTCTTCAGGGAACTGCTTGGTAGGGTACCATGGGATAAAGCCCTACCGGGAAGAGAGGCCCAAGAAAGCTGCTTAATATTCAAGGATCACATCCTCCAAGCTCAGGAGTGATGTATCCCGACAAAGAGGAAGTCAGGCAAAAATGCCAGGAGTCCTGCATGGATGAACAAGGAGTTCCTGGACATGCTCAAAAGCAAAAAGGAGGTGTACAGAGGGTGGAAGCAAGGACAGGTAGCCTGGGAGGAATACAGAGAAACTGTCTGAGCAGCCAGGGATCAGGCTAGGAAATCTAAAGTGCTGACAGAATTACATCTGGCCAGGGATATCAAAGACAACAAGAAAAACTACTGGTACGTCAGTGACAAAAGGAAGACTAGGGAAAATGTGGGCCCACTTAGGAAGGAAATGGGAGACCTGGTCACTTGGGATATGGTGAAGGCTGAGGTACTCAATGACTTTTTTTGCCTCAGTCTTCACTGGCAAGTGCTCTAGCCACACCGCCCAAGTCACAGAAGGCAAAGGCAGGAATTGTGAAAAGGAAGAACAGCCCACTGTAGGTGAAGATTAGGTACGAGACCATCTAAGAAACCTCAAGGTACATGAGTCCATGGGACCTGATGAGATGCATCCACAGGTCTCGAGGGAACTGGTGGATGAAGTTGCTAAGCCACTTTCCATTATATTTGAAAAGTTGTGGCAGTCCGGTGAAGTTCCCCCTGACTGGAAAAGGGGAAATGTAACCCCCATTTTCAAAAAGGGAAAAAAGGGAGAGCTGTGGAACTACAGTACAGTCAGCCTCACCTCTATGCCTGGCAAGATCGTGGAGCAGATCTTCCTGGAAACTCTGCTAAGGCACATGGAAAATGAGGAGGTGATTGGTTGGTGGATAAGGGAAGAGCAACTGATGTCATTTACCTGGAATTGTGCAAAGTGTTTGATGCTGTCCTGCACAACATCCTGGTGTCTAAATTGGAGAGACATGGATTTGGTGGATGCACCATTTGGTGAAGAAGGAACTCACTGGGTAGTTGTACTCAAGGAGTTGCAGTCAATGGCTTGATATCTAAGTGGAAACCAGCAATGAATGGTGTTCCTCAGGGGTCGGTGTGGGTACCGGTGCAGTTCAACATCTTTGTCGGCTACAGTGGGACTGAGTGCACCCTCAGGAAGTTTACAATGACACTGAGCTGTGTGGAGCAGTCGACACGCTGAAGGGGACGGATACCATCCAGAGGGACGTTGAGAGGCTTGAAAGGCAGGCCTGTGCAAACATCATGAAGTTCAACAAGGCCAAGTGCAAGGTCCTGCACATAGGTCAGGGCAACCCCATGCACAAATATAGGCTGGGCAGAGAATGGCTTGAGAGCAGCCCTGATGAGAAGGATGTGGGGGCATTGGTTGACGAGAAGCTCAACATGAGCAGGCAATGTGCAATCGCAGCCAAGAAGGCCAACCATATCCCAGGCTGTGTCAAAAGAAGCATGACCAGCAGGTTGATGGGGGTGATTCTGCCCCTCTACTCCGCTCTCATGAGACACCACCTGGAGTACTGCGTCCAGCTCTGGAATCCTCAGCACAAGAAGGACGTGGACCTGTTGGAGCAGGTCCAGAGGAGGGCCACAAAGATGATCAGAGAGCTGGAGCACCTCTGCTATGAAGACAGGCTGAGAGAGCTGGGGTTGCTCAGCCTGGAGAAGAGAAAGCTCTGGGGAGACCTTATTATGGCTTTCCAGTATCTGAAGGGGACCTACGAGAAAGCTAGAGAGGGACTTTTTACAAGGGCATGTAGTAGTAGAATGAGGGGTAGTTGCTTCAAACTGGAAGAAGGTAGATTTAGATTAGATATCAGGAAGAAATTTTCAGTATGAGGCTGGTGAGGCACTGGAACAGGTTGCTCAGAGAAGTTGTGGATGCCCTGTCCCTGGAAGTGTTCAAGGCTAGATTGGATGGGACTTTGAGTAACGTGGTCTAGCGGGAGGTGTCCCTGCCCATGGCAGGGGGGGTGGAACTAGGTGATCTTCAAGGTCCCTTCCAGCCTAAACCATTCTATGAATCTCCTAAAGAAGTATAGGTTGGATTTTTCAGTAGAACTGCAGAAAAGGCTTATTTATTTCCACAGGAAGACATATAATTCATTTAGGTTTCTTTATTAAACATCATAATATATGCTTATAAAATGACAGTGGGGATGCATATATTGTATATTTACATTCTCATTTCAGCTCTGGCTGAAGTATTTGGTATGTATATGATTGACATTTTGATTCCCACGTGCATCTGATAAGCTTCCTGCAAATATACAGGTACTTTTTTCTAGCTATTCAACTAATCCAGCCAGTTGGCCCACTCAGTAGTTACTGTCATGGTCTTTTAATTCTTATTGGGAGTAGCAGATAATTTATATTCTTGTTTGGAGAGAAATCTGAAAAGTCATTTACTTACATAGACATTTTGACTGAAACTTTTAGCTTGTGAGGCGATTAAGGATCATCTTTTTTTTTCCTTAGCTATGAGGATATTTTGTACATGGCTGAGTACCCCAGAACAGAATTTAATACCTTCCTGTCAAAACACTCTATCAGCATTTAATTTTCCTCTTGTATATTATACCTCCATAATAACAACTAAGATGTACCTTGTGTGTGAGGTGTTCTTTGTACGTATTACTGCAGAGTATAGCAGCTGTATCCACTAATAGAGATCTAGCAAATCCTAACATTAGATTTTCTGAAAAAAATCCCAGTTTCCTTCTATATTTCTATCACTAATTCACCAGCATAGGATATCACGTGTGCTTTCTTCTTCAGTCACATTGAAATGCCATCTGAGTAAGTGTAATGGTATGTAGATTAATTACCTCTGAGCATTATAAAATTAACACTGTAAGTTATTACTTGTTAATGAAAAATGAAGTTTCTTTATTGCTCTTTCTTCAGTATAGTTGATATGACCTCTTGGCTAATTTTAAAACAGCGTAAGAATTAATTGGTGCCTCATCCAAAACAAAGTAAGGTACCAAGCAGTATTCAGTCAACAGAGAAAACCTGCTTTATGGAGGAAAAATCCTTTTAATGTAACGTAACACAAAAACTATACCCCTGATTCAGTATATGCTTGAATCTTAAAAGTTACCACTACAAAGATGCTCTGTTTCTAAGAAAACATCTGCTGTTTTGTCCATTGACAAAGAAAGGACAGACTCTGCACTATGGGCCTTTCTGTTCTGTCTGACATTCGTAGTTGTTCTTTTGCAGTGTTTCCCAATAAATTACGTGCTCATTTGTTCCAATGTGGTGAGATGTAATTATAGTATTGTACAGACAAGGAGAAAATGGGACCTTGTATATGTTAAACAATGACTGTCTAGGTGGAGGTACTATTTCTATTCCCTTTGCATTAAGACAGAGCCCTACATAAACATCTTCTAAATGTATACGTTTTATTGTTAAAGAAGCATTGACAATTTTTGAAGCCAGGTCTCCAGAAAAGACGTAGCCAGTTCCTGAACAAAAAGGAGGGTAACTGGCATCTGGGTATTCTTTTTCTGATATGTACCATTTATTTCTTTGATCTCGAATAGGCTTATGCCCTTTCATAAGACAGCCTGTGAAATAATTTTGTGGAGGAGGTGAAAGAGGTCTGAGGAACTTTTCTATTAGGTGTATTGTATTAACAAAACCATCGCTGTCTGTCTTCATAACAAATCTTGCGCCACTGCAGTAAGAGGCAACCCACTTAATGCCCATCAAAGTTTTAAGAGTTAAGTTATGGTAAGTGTCCAGGAAGTCCTGTTGAATAATATCATGATATTGCTTACTTTCTCTCAGTACGACATCACTTGGACCTTTGCTCTCGATGCCCAGCATAAACAACCGAACAACCTCAACTCCTGGAACCACAGATTCATTTCCCCAACTGTTTCTGATGGAATGTCTGAGACGAATTTCAGCAGCTGTTGTTGCTATTAGCAATATCAAGAAAGGTGTTTTATCTTTACACTTCTCTTTTTCATTAATAATGAATTCAAATGACTGTGTTGAAGTGGATCTGGTTTTATTCCCATTTTTCTCATTTTCAACTGGTAGGTCTCCATTTTCTTTCCGTACAAATTGTTTTAAATTTGAAATAATGTTTTTATGTAAAATATTTTCACTTTTCATCTGAAGATTGTCATACCCTTTTTCTTCCACCTCATCATTGCTTTGAACTTTACGTTCAGTTAGAACAGCATGGTGATTAGAATTTAAAAAATAAAAAACTAAATACACTGCTGTAAAAGAGACGGAGACAATCAGGAAAATATTTCTCTTGGCACAATCCCAAGGACAGGTGAAGAATCCACTACAGCAGGTCATACTGGCAGCTTTGAGAAGACGCACAAAAAGCTATTTTTTAATTGGACATATATTTTGTCAGAAGAGCAGTTAATTTGTAATTGTTTTCTTCAGTGGCACAGGAAGATAAAAGCAATCTGCAGGCTTCTGATTCTTCAGGATTCCTGTTTTTTTTAATTAAAAGTATCCCATTATTTCATCTTAGAATAAATTTTAAAAATTTTTGTAGAAGAAAAAACCACACAACTTTCAAATAAACTCATAATTTCATTTTCAGGATTTTCTTCCTAAGAGAAATACAGTAATAAATAAAAATAAAGAAATACAGTATTAAAAATATTAATTTTCTCAGATAAAACAGAGTTTATTCAACTGTATATTTAGGTGTTGGAATATATGTAACATATAAATGTGAATTTATTCCAATATTACAATCAGTCTTTTAATATTTTTATATATCCATGCAAAACACCTGTCAATTTTTCAATATGGCTGTCTTCAACACTAATAGCAGGGTACTGAACACGTAAGATCTATGGTAGAATGTAGAATACATATTCTATTTCAAATGGCTATGTTTATTAAAACATGCTAAAAAGATACACATTTAAAGTAAAGATTGTAACTGCTATTCCAATTGCTACAACACTCCCTTCGAGGTTATAAAAATAGAAGAAAGATACCTTAACTTCACATAAGCTTTATAAAATGTTATTGTGTAATTGAATAATCCAAAGCTAATGAAAGATTATGGCTGATTATGGATTCGCAGCCTTGAGACTAGTGTGATAAATCACATGGCAGGTACCTTTGACCATTTAAAAGTTAGATACGTGGGTGAAAGTGTTTGTCAGGGCTATATAAAATGTTAATGCAGACAGAGAGGTAGCATTTCCAGATGCAAACTTAGCCATCAAAAAATAGGTGTCTTACCTGAGATGAAGTGCCCCCTGCTAGCCTCTACCTCTCTAAACAATACTTAAGACAACTGGCTTAGGCTAGATCCATACGTTTTAAATGGCATCAATTGAATGAGTTGAATCCCATCCTTTCAGCCTGCAACAAAAGGTAAAATATAAATACTGGCGCAGTGAAAATACTGTAGCTCCGGGTATTTTTTTGTGATTTCCATAACAGCTAGTTTCAAATTCTGTCTTCCTTCAACTAAATGATACAGAAATTTATCTGAGTCTCAGAGATGCACCACAGTTTGCAGGGAGGGGGAGATAATCACATGTGCCCAACACACCACAAACTAGTAACACCCAAGAATGCTGTCTGGAAAAAAAATGCAACTGTATTAAACTGCGTTTCACAAACTTGTCTCTGAAGGATTCTCTACATGTATTCCAAGGTGAGCTGCAAAAGTATAGTAAGTCAGGGTTTTTCAAATTTTTTATGCCAAAACACTACCTGACAAATACAACATGTAGCTTACAATCAAACAGCAAAATTCAACACTTCTTACCATCATCTTTGAAAGTGCAGATTCATCCCAGTCATACAACCATGGTATTTTTGGAACAGATTCTTCAGTAGTTTCTTGCTGCTTCACAAAGAAATGACATATTTAGAAGGACTGAAATAGAGTCAGGGATCCTATCTCTGTGCCCATGGAGAACCTGAGGACAAGCTTACAGGCCCCTGAGGTTCCGTCCTAAGTCTTTTCCAGAGGAATTACTAACACACACAAAGGAAAACACATCAGGACATGTACTATTCTGTTTTAAAATGAAAAAAACCTTTGTCACTTGTAGCAATGAAGAGACAGTCTATAAAACAAGATTGTATTTAACCATTTTAGAATGGGCAACAGAAATGTAAACTAAGACACGAACATATGCTCAATTATAATTTAATCTAGGTAAAATAGAATCATAGAATACCAGGTTGGAAGAGACCTCAAGGATCATCTGGCCCAACCTTTCTTGGGAAAAGCACGGTCTAGACAATGTTGATTAATCTGAATGCAAATGTGTGGTGGATTGCCCTTGGCCTGCATCCAAACAACCACCCAGCTGCTCACCCACTTCCTCCCTCCTCAACAGGACAAGGGGAGAAAATAGGATGAAAAAGCTTGTGGGTCAAGATAGAGGCAGGGACATCACGTACCAGATACCATCAAGGGCAAAACAGACTTGGGGAAAAATAATTTCAGTTATTGCTAATTAAAATACATTTGGATACTAAGAAACAAAGATAAATATTAAAACAATACCACCCCCCCTCCATCTTTTCCTGGGGTCAACTTAACTCATTTACCTGCCCCCCGCTCCCGCAGCAGCAGAAGGGGGTTGGGTGTTAAGGATCCTATCTGCTCCTTCTCCTATTCAGAAAATTCTGCTCCAGTGTGAGCTCTCCAAGGGCCAGGGAACTCTCTGAAGTTCCTTCAGGAAATATCCAACTGGTCTTGGTTTGAGAGAAAAAGGGCATAAGCATATTTTATCATAAACTGGTCAGTAGTTCCAACTAATGCAGCTCACATCACACACCCATAAAATATTAAGAATACAGTGAGTAATGGCTTAGCTCTAACAATCTTCCTTTTCACATTTTTTAATTCTTTAGAAACTCTGTATTTTGACAAATTAACATTTTATATATCCAGGCGCCAAAACCCAAAGTAAATATAAAACGATGTAAGAAAGAACGTAGGCAGTACCACTTCAGAGGGCGAGAGGCATTTCTGTATCCACTAATTGCTTTGCTGCTATTTGAAATGTGAGAGCTTCAGCACATGAAAATATGAGTACAAAAGATAATTTTCAATGTTATAAGCATACTTCTGCATGGCAATTTTCTTGATTAAGCTAAAAGCATTTTATCAAATTCTTTTTTTACTTCTTTTGGTTTTAACAGTGCAATTCTATTAGATTAAATCCTGGTTCATTGTGGAAAGACTAGGAACTTCTAAGAAAACTCTTCTAACAGGCAGCTAGAATATTTATTGTTTCAGGTTTGATAGACTTATTACTAGATTAGCAGAGAATTCATGTTGCAGAAAAGCAAACTGTACGTATGTCTGAAAAATTAATTATAGTTTACCTTGCTTAAGACTTTTAAAAATGCCAAGAAGTTCTCAAAATAAATTCCTCCTTTTCTATTAAAATTCTTCCCAGGACAAAAAAAAGAAACATACTTTGAAAATAAATTCTTACCCACAATAATTACCCATACTATTAAACCAAAATTAGAATTCATGAAGATTATTTTTCTAAAACCAACTGTGTAGCGAAGTTGGAATAATAGCTCCCATGTACATTAATTTGCCTCAGTGACACATTATTCACAAACACGAGCATTTAACTACACTCAGAATTTAACATTACATCAGATATGCTGAAGGAAGCCAGAACTAGGCCTTATTAAAATAAAAAAAGGAAGAAGAAGAGGAGTAGAAAGGAGTAGAGAAAAACAGAAAAGGAATTAGAAAAAAAGAAAGGAGACGAATATAATACTTTTTGTTGCCACTCCTGTTCGTTGTCTTTTTTATATTTATTTAAAAAAAAGACAGAAATGACAGCTCATAGGTGAAAATCTACTTCACCAGGTTCTAATTCTACCCTGTCTCATGCCAGATTTTTGGAAGAATTTCAAAATAAGACAAACAAATCCCTCACATTCTATCAATGTTTTGATATTTTCCCAGCTTCTTGAAATAATGAGTTTTAAAGTCCAGTCCTTTCAAGGTGGTCACACAAGTGGCAAATTTCAAAGTAATCTTTTGAGAAAATGGTACATGTCTTTGAAGATGCAAACTAAAGGCTGCCAGAAAGTGCAAGATAGCTAATTTAATTAAAAATTGCCAGATGGTAAACACATCACAGTATCTTGATCACTTAGCTTCAATTTAGTTAAGCTGACTTCTAGTCAAATTGACTAAACACAAGTAAAAGGGTGAGCTGGCAAGTGAGGGAAGAGCCACCTAAAATAAAGGCAGCCTATCCTGGAGAGCAGCTCTGCTCAGTGCTTTGCTCTCCCCTTGCAGTCCTGGCTCAGCAGTGAAAGCAGTCTTTTGTGAAGATTAGATTGTAAAACGTCCCAATCCCCTCCTCCTGCTTGATCTGTAAGAAGTCTCCAGGATGACCTTGGAGTTAGTGAGACGAATCCATAGCCATTTCATCCCCCTTTTTTGAAACTTGTATTTAATGTCAAACCTACGTGCTACAGTATTTGAAGGATTAATTTGGGCATCTCAGTGACACTTGCTCTCAGTGGTTATAAAGAGAAGCAGGGATATTGCAGTTTTGTCTTTGAAGCAAGCTCTACTAATTTATTCCTTGGTTACAGGTGAAGAAAAGCTTTCTTAAAGGCACACAAGGACCAGAGCCAGCTAGTTCTACTCCCTTTTATTAGTACCATTTGGCCTCCCAGAGAATCCAGGCAATTCTACTGTTGTTTACACGTATAAACTCATCCAAATGCACACTGCTGAGGCTTGACTTGAATCGGTGGTGGGGAGACAGAATTGAGGAGGAAAAAAATTTTTGTCTTGGTATGTATTGTTGGAAATATATGCATTCAGTTATTTCAAAATTTGAAATTAGTGACTTGGTATGTGTATCTTTAAAACCACTTTCTCTTACAATGATTACAACAATTTGAACAGCAAATGGCTTAATAAACTATGAAGAGAATTAAGCACTTTAAAGAAAACACTGAAGAAGTATATTAATAACACTTTGAATTAATCTCATCAAAATGCTACTTTTGCACAGGAACAATATTTACTTTTTTCCACTGGAAAATTTGTTAAACTTTTTTTTTTTTTTAAAAATCAGAAATATGTGAAAAACTGAAGAAGAATTTTAGATTCTCTTTTTCTTTCCATAAGTGCAGTATGGATTTAAAAGTAGTCTTTTAGGAGAATTTGACAGCAACAGTTATCTTGGGGTCTGCTTGTCTCTAGTTAGCTGCTAGATCAATTTTTCTTAAAGCACACATGGAAATGTGGATGCTATATATTTAGTCACATATAAACAGTACAATTCCCTGGTTTTATGCAAGTGAAGTGCAATTCTTACATGTAAAAATTTGTCATGGGACAAAAAGGGAACACGCTGCATGTGTGGAGCCAAGAACTTTTTGTTAATCTAACAAAACTGTTGAAACAAAAGATCGTTACCAGTCATTATGGCCTGAGGAACCCACAACAATTTATTGTTTATTAGACAATTAATCTCTCACCCGATGACCCCTCCCCTCCTGGGAAGTGGAATTGGGAAAAAACAAGGAAACTTGGGGGTTGAAATATAAACAGATCTAATAGAATAAGACTAAATAATTAACATTAATAATACTAAAGAACCAATATTGAACCTGATATCAATATAAAATATGCAAGGATTATACTCAGCCAATTCTATCAGTAAGAAGCTGTGCACTCCCAGCAGTGGACAGCAAATGTCGGACATTGCGAGTGCTACGGCTTCCAGAGGAAGGGAAGGGCTCAGGGGTCCGGCACCAGGGCAAGAAGTTCTCAGGATCGCAGTGATACAAAATTAGGTTTTCAGGCAGTTTTTCAGGCAGAAAGAGAAAGAACTCCTCAGCAAACTTGCTAATTTATATTGAATGTGATGTTCATGATATGAAATAACCCGGTTGGTCAGCTCGGGTCAAGTGCCCGCGTCTCACTCCTCCTTATCCCTGCACCTGGCGAGCTCGAAAACACTGAGACCGCATACTATAGCTGGCTTTAAAGTAAATATTTTCAGAAATAATTCAGACACCAGAGTTTTCTGAAAATGTGATTTTCTCTAGCATTAGAAGAGACCTTACAAAAAATAAAATTACTGAAAGAGAAATTAAATCTGTCTTTCTCAAACCAGGATGCTAATTTAATTTAATTATTACCAAAATTACCATTGCAGGGGGGAGGGGGAGAAGTAGAGGGAAATAGTTCTACACATGGTCCCCAGTATGTTCCCCTTTTCTCTCTCATGCCATTCTCACCTTTTTTAATGTCCTTCTGCTGGAGTCCTATGAATCAGTAGTGCTAGATTTTCTCCAGAAGGAGGTGGAGGAGGAGAGGAGTTTATGCAAATTGCCAATGCCCAGTGTTCTCTACCAGAAGGAACTTCCTGATGTTGATGGAAGTGTCTTCCCTACCCAAGAATCCACTAGGGCCAATTTCCATGTGTTTTCTAATACAACACTTTCCTCTTTCTTCATTGGTTCTCAGTTCCATGTGAAACCTGATTTTATTATGCATGTTGTGTTTACATTATATATTTCCTCTTCATTCTCTTTGTTATGGCTAAATGCAGTGCCCAACGGTGCATCCTTATAGCAATAAGTAATTAACTACTGGCGGCACTTTTCCTGGGTTGTCATCCCATACCTACACTCCTCCATATTACACTATAATTTTAGTTTAGGGTCATAAACAGGTACTCAACACAGAACAGCTTTTTGTTCCAGAAATAAAGCAAAGTGACTATAAAATAGGTGTTATGCCACATAGTTGTGGAAAGCTAAATGAAAGCTAAAACTAATCGAGTAATAGTAACCAAATCACAACAAAATTTGCTGTTACAGCTTAAAAAAGCTAAAACAAAGCTCCAGGCAAACGAGGCCAGATCAAACAAATTTGTCCTGTTCTGAGGCTTGCAGAGTTCATACAAAGATAATGCATTGTATCCTGTTAACTGACCTGAAGAAGGAAACAGTATATATCTTCATGTATCTTTAAGTGAAATACAAGCTAGGGTGTGCTTGGGAGCACAATACGGAGGATGATCTTGATAATCCTGCAGCAATTTTACTGTTTGGCGTGATTTGGTTCATGGCAGGAAAATTCAAGAGAACTGTGATGGAAATTTTTAAAAAATAAAGACAGGAAATATGTCATTGATTAAGAAGTGGCCAACACCATTATTTCAGTTGAAGGCAGTTGAGATTAGCATGAACTCTGAATTTTTGACCTTGAAACCTTGAAACAAAACCAGTGCTAGATGTTCAGATTTCTATTTCATATCTATCATAAAGTATTACATCCCCAGTAGTGTAATAAATGATTTTGTCAAGTTATTAGCATTCACTGGAAAAATAAAAATGTCTTCCTGGTATACAGCTAAGCAGCACTAACCTAAGAACAGAGGTTTCTGCTCTCAGGTAAGACAGGGATACATATGGAGAAGAGACTCTGGCTTCTGAAAATGCCTGCTGGACTAATATGTCAAAGCTATCTCAACTACATTGTGTGCTTTGAGACACAATGCTTCAGCATTTTAAGAGAAAATTTATTTGGGTCTTGCTAGAAAGTATAATTTTTAATACAGAGATGTAAACCTAAACCACAACCTTAATAAGTATGTAGAAAGAAAGGCAAGTACAATAAATCAAAAGGATGTTCGCATAAGCACCTTGTAGTACTTTTGCTTACATAAACATAAGCACCATACTAATGAAATAAGCTATTTACTTAGCTCTTTTCCCTGATTATGAGTAGTAAAATCAGGAATTCCCTCAAATATTTAATTTTTTTTGTTTTGATATTGCATTTGTGCCCCAAATAGTGCAGTATCTTGCTAAAAACAAAACAAACAGAAACACAAACCCACAAACATAAAAAACAATTCCTGACTTTTAAAGTCTCTACCAGGAGGAACTTTCATAGTGAAGAGCGAAGGGAAAGATTAAGGTGTAACATAAACATGCCAAACAGTGTGGCAGTTCAGCGACATATTATCGCTGAGCAAAAGGGGAAGGGGAAAAAGCTATAACATCAAAGGCCAGCCAACAAATCCCCTGTGGATAAAAATGAATCTTTCCACAGCTATTAAATCTTGTTTTCTTCCTATGTTACATCCATCGATTAGACACGAGAACTATAAGGTTAATTTACATACGATGTATATCCTTCTATTCCGTAGTATGTCTGCTGTTTTTTTAAATTAAAATATATTGTATTCTCAGAAATCATTAATAATAGGCAGACACGAGAAAATTGAATCATATCTACAGGGATCACTTGGGAATTTATGAAAGGTCCCAGTTTCCTAGTGTCCCTTAGAAAATACCATCCTAATAGAAAGGAAAATGATGCTGCTTCTTACCAGCAAAGATGTTCAACACTGCAGAGCAGTAATTCTGAAGGAAGACAGCCTCTGTAGTTTTAGGTTCTTTGACAGATGCAAACAGAATATATTTATTCATCTAGGTAGAACAAAAGGAAGCAAGTGAGCACAAAAAACCTTTAGACAAGAAATCATTTACTTGTATAATTATGAGGCTGGGCAAGGTAGTTGTTTAATCAAATAGTTTGTTTCCATAGACTTTGTGACAGACTGGGACAAAGGGACACTAGATGATGGAGCCACACCCACCCACACCTAGTTCAAGGCTGTTTACCACTTGCTCCACCTAGCTAAAGACCTAGGGCTGGAACTCAAAGTCATAGATTTTTTTTTTCATATCAAGTTTTAACACCTGTTGCAGTTTAGGCCGAATCGGCTACTGGAGACGTGGGCACCCCAGATGGGCCTGACAGATGCTCCCCTCTACCCCTCTTCAAAGAGAGAGACAGAGGAGGGAAAAAAGAGGCGAGTTTAGAAGCAACTAAACTACTTCAATGAAATATTAATGATGAAATAAAAAGAAAATAATGAAATATATACAAAACCGTATCAAGCTTCCAGGATGACAATCATGACACCGGCTGGCACTGGGGCAGTCCCAGGCTGGACTCAGTGACGGGTGGGAACTGGATTGCAGATCTGCATTCAGAATCAGGATGAAAGTCAGACGAACAGACAGTCATCCTCGGATATCAGCTATTGAAGAAAGAGGCTGACCCTTTGATCCCTCAGCTTTTATACTGAGCATGAGGCAGATGGGATGGAATACCCTGTTGAGCAGTTTTGGGCCACCTGTCCTGTCCGCTTCTCCCTGCAGGTGGGACCCCGCTACGCTTTTCTCCTTCCAACCCTCCAACAGGGCAAGTAACAAAGTGTCCTGGTTTGAGGTAAAAAAGGACCAATTTGGTTCAATGTCCTGGTTTGAGGTAAAACAGGATCAATTTTGTTCAGTAACTTTGCTTCTTAGCTGGGCCTCTTCTAACTGCTGAAATTAACAGCATATTATGCAGACAGTGTTTGCTCTCTCAGAGTGGTAAGACCAATGTTTATAGCTGATGTCCAGGCATTGGAGGCAGAGATGCTCTTGTTTATACTTACTGCTATAACACCCAAGGCCAACCAATTTTGTTACTTGCCCCAGGTGAAGTCTAGCACTCAGAGAGTAGAAGAGAAGGATTACTTCCTGTGTCCTCCAGGCTTTCTCCCTGTTAGTACACTCTGGGAAAACATCTGTCTTTTTTGGAACTAATAGACTGTTGATCCACATGATCTGGTATTACAATAACAGGTATCACTTGGGACACGCTCCATGCTGGGACCCTCTGCTACATGGCTGGTCAGCTTAGCCAATATGCTACCTTTGTTTCTCATTGACTCAGATCATTTTCACTTTACCAATCACAACCTCATTATTTTAGTACATTATTCCAAGCCTCTTGTGAAGTCCTGGTCAATGTAGAATTCCATTTTCACAAGAAATCACTGCAAAGTAGTCTTTGAGACTGGTTTTCTAGACATTTATACAATGCCCTCATGGTATTTTCATCTGCACCACAGGTCCTTGACACATCACTTGATGTAATGATTTAAAGGCAAACAGTTACTTGTATTGAAGCTATAAATACTCTCATATATCTAAGCAACAGCAAAATAGATAAAAATTTCCCACATACAAAACTTTTTCTAGTTTGCTTGATGTAAAGGGTTTTGTAATGATGCCATCTTGTGACCATAGCGCAAATGACACTGTCGAGAATTGCAGCAAAATTTCATTTTTTACATATATTTTAGGCTCAGGCAGCTAGTGAGCACACAATGCTTGGATCAAACAGGTGGCAGGTACTAGTCTTTGTCCCATTTCTTTGCTTGAACTAAAACTGTTTCCCCATGGTTAGGTTTTCATCAGGTGGCTGGGTCTTCAACAGCTACTCCAAAGAGAAGATGACAAACACAACTCCCAATAGTTTCTGAGTATTAAAGCACCCCCATATTTGCATATGTGGAACTGTCACTAGAATTTTCTTTAAGAACTGTTCCTCGTATAGAGCTTTCTGTCCAGATTTATTTATGAATTTAAAGATACCATTTTAACATTAAGTAAACTAGGTCTCTGCAAGGATGTTACCTCAGTACACGCAACTACCTCAAGTATTGTCTGAATTTACTAGTGTATATAACAAGACAAGAAGACAGGGGAGTGGGAGTAAGAGGAATTAAATTCAAAATTTGGAATCAGCAGAGAGAGGGTTTATATTTTAAAACAGTTGATGCTAACAGTAGCCTAATGGGAGCCATTTGCAGAAAATACTTTCTCCGTTGATCCTCTAATTCTTAATGGTGGCCCCGTTATGAATTAGACATCTATTTTATACTCTACGTACTCACATACCCATGCAATTTTTTTCTTAAATATATCAAGACATTATGCAGAAAAAAGTAGCTGAGACACAGGTTAGAACCAACATGTTAGGTTAAAACTTCATTTAATGATTCTTAAACTAAATCATGCGCACAAGAATCAAAACTACATCAGTTTTCTTTAGTACATGGCTGGATTTTTATAGTAATCAGGATAAATTAGAATAACATTTTAATATATTAGAGATGTTTTGCTACTTTGTATTTTATAATTAGAAGTTCTGAAAAGAATGAGTTACTTAGATCAATTACAGCAAAAATTAACATAAATTTAATTATGGGTGTTTATGTGTGGTAGTTCATAAACAACTAGTCTTCAGGACTAGTGTCTCCTAATGCCTTACGTGAATTCCTGTAAAAGTTGCAGAACGTTGAAGTCTCTCTTCCCTCTCCTCTTGCTTAATGATGAACTTGTATAATTTAATTCAGCTAAAAATGACATTTATAAAGCTTCATTATGTGCTAGACCATGAGCTCCTTGTTCTGCAGCCACAGGGGGACGTACATATGGAAAGGCTCGAGCGCTTCTGTTCAGCAGTTACTGGCTGTAATTCAAAGGGCTTGTTCACTGGAGTGAACAGGAATGTTTCTTCACCAGTGTAACTGTGTAGGTCTCGTGCTCTTTCCTATATGCATCCACCACAGGGAGTCAAAACACAGAAGCGGTAACCTAGAACCCCTTCCAGCTGGGAAAGGTATTGAATAAGCTCTCTCCTCTCATGGATACAGTGCTACCTTCATCTCCTATGGTTCCTGCCACATTTTTGTAATGTCACCCTTAAGGATCAGGCATGAGCAATGCACACTCATCAGACCTTCAAAAGATGAAACCAAAACGTTACCTCATTTGCATATTCTGACTTAGAGGTGAGTTTAGAGGCAAGATGGATAGAAGCTGTCAGCCTTTCCCAGACAATGACTGCTGTGAGCACTGCGCAGAGCCCTTGAGAAATCTCCTCAGCAAAAGCATAGACACGGATGGATTTTTCAGGTGCTGTGGGGATAGACTGAAGTTTAGTTGAAACTTGCAGTCTTAACTGTACATGCCTGAATTTCACGTTAATCTTCCTTTATGCTATCCATGTTCTATTGCATTTAGTAAAATACCTTCACTATCTAAAGCCACATTTTCTGTCAAGGAGACCAAGGTGATGTTGATCACTAGGGAACTGGGGCTCCCAGGATTGCTGAGCAGGAGCTGTCTGATCCAGGCACAGGTTTTACAACCTAGATTTTCAAGTTTGTGGTTCTTTTTTAAACCTTTACATATATATACCCCCTTAAATGTAGGGGAAACATCACTTTCATTTAGGACTTGTTAAGAAAAATTGGCCTGTGTAAAGAATCCTAGGAAATTGCCACAAATTCCACCCAGATTAAATCCTCAATTTTAGACAATTCCAAAGAAATACCAGCATAGTGATCTACTTACTGCTCATCATCTAACTTGGCGAAAGAAATCTGCAAATCCAGATGCAAGGGTGTAGGTCCTCTGGCATAATTGCTTCAAAAACACTACATCGCTTTTCAGTTCTAAAATAATGAGAAGATACAAAAAGGTGAATGTAATGAAATGCAGCATTAAATAAAATAAAAAAGCATCTTTACTTTTCTCAGGGATAATATCTACTGATGTACTTCTTGTCAAACCATTCACCCTTCTCTTAGATCCCCAGGAATTTATTCTTAGTCCTGACAGTCAAGGATTCCTCCAGAAGATATTCAGGAAGTTGTCACAGGGTTCTCAGGCAGTTGCGTTTTCAGGCCTTGACAACTTTCAGCAAAATGGGCCTGAAAGGGCAAAATTTTGGTACTCAAAAGGTACCTTGAAGCAGCAACTTCTTACACTGACTCTTAAAAACAAAGTACCCTCTGAGTTGATTTGTTTAAGAAATTCTGGGAAGGAAGATTTTATTTTATTTTAACTTTACATTTCAAGGGGAAACAAGACTTTGCATTAAGATTTCTTAAATTCTCCACTAGGCTAAAAAATTCAAAAGTCCAAGCATGCACTGAAACGCAGGTAATCATAATGGACTGAATGATAAGCATAAAGAGGAATTGCTTTTCTGGCACTCATGCCAATGGTCAGGTTGCACAGAATAATCAACATTTTTCACTTGTATGGAAAAGCTTTGTTGAAATGCTTGATGAGTTGTACTGGTGGTTATATATGTAACTAGTTCAAAGTAGAACTAATAACATTTATTTAGGCCTAACAGGTATTCCTTTGTTGTAGCTTAATCTTACCTAGGCCTCTAGATGGTAGTATAATACCACTAATATTAACAGGGATGTGGTGTATTGAAATATGAGTATTTTCACTTTTATCACTGGCCAATACCAAGCTCATGTTAAAAAATAGTCATAAAATCCATGTATTATCTGTCTTCATAAAACTAGCTGGTAGTTCCACTTCAGGTTTTATTGGAAAACTGTCTGGTTTCCACCATCTGAATTTACATTCTTATTCATCGTGGCAGCCAAATCATTATTTTCTAGCACAGGTTAGGGTTAAAACCCTCTTCTTTAATGAAATAAGACTTTTTTATGTGCCTTTAGAGGAAAAAATTAAAACTTTCATTTTAGACTGGCACCTAAACAAACATTACTTTTATGCCAGCAATCTTTAAAAAAATAGCCTTGTGGGAAATGAATTCTGAGAGGATTTAGAATGTATCATGTAGTCTTTTAAGTACATATTATTGTAGCATTTTAAAATTGCTTTCTTGTTCTACTCTTGATGTTTAGACTATTTACCAATAAATTGAAAGAGTTCATAATAAATTTATGCATAAATTGTGCCAAGAAATATTTACGTGTCTTCTATATTAAACAACGGGTTATGATGGCTGAGCTGATCATGTTGAAATGATGTAATGATTATTTTTGATTCATACTAAGTTTTACTTCCTAAGGATATAGTTGCTGAGTTGGGAAACTAAATTTTCAAAATCACCTTTACAAAGTTTAAAGAAAGCGTAGTTTTCTAGTCATTAAGGATACCACAGTAGATAGACTGAATCTTTATCAAGACACTGTGCACAGTACAGTGTACCTAAAATAATGAGATATTCTTAATCTTTTTTTTATCACTTCTGAAACTGGATTTTGAAATGAAGGGTAAGATACCTTTTTCTTTAGGAGACACCATTTACAGTGAAAGTGCATTCCTAGAACACTGGTTGCCTCATGGGATCCTCTTGACTGGACTGGAATTCACGTCACAGGAATTACATGACCTTGTTTATAAAAGTGTAGTTAGTTCTCATAGTTTCGGAACAAATAAAGAGAGTTTAATCCACAGTTTTCTCAAACACAAGACATATAACTGCAAAAGTCTACCTAGTTTTGTCTAGAAGTCAGATTCAATGCCTTTTGAATGATGTTTATATGTTGTTCCTGTACTCTGTAACTATCTTGGGTTCTACGCTTCTGAAGCTAACCAAACATCAAGTAGTCACAGTCCTGAAAAACAGATATGCTTTAGTGCCACAAAAAATAGAAAGAACCTGTTAAATCAAGATAAATAGCAACATAGTCTCCTAAAACAAAATCTTTTGTCCTGAAGGCAATAAACAGAAAAGCAAATGATCAGATGACTTCAGCCACTAAAAATATTGGGCTTTCAAACACAAAGTTAAACCAGTATTTCTTTGACAAATACTCAAACTTTTTCATCACAGTACTGGATTACATTGTAATGTTTTAAAGATAATCTTATGACAGCTACTAGGAAATTGTGCGAGTAACAGAAATTGGAATTTACGAAAAAAATTTATTACAACATATTTGATGTACACAGCTGAACTAGAAAAGCAATAATATCTGTGATGTTCTAAAATTATTATGTGAAGCGGGTGATAGCCTCTTTCAGGATTATTTGCATTCTTCTTCAGTTATACTCTCTGTGTGTATCTTACTGATTTTTTCTACGGCAAACAATGCAGTAGCTGAAAAAAATGTAGCTGAATTATTTAATGGGAATGACCTCCTCAAGGCAAGTACAGAAAGAAGCATTTAGACATGCACAAATTTTTTCACTGAGTTCTAATGTTCTTCCATTTGCTACCATACCTTGAGCTCTTATAACATTTTCCTTTGGGTTTATAATTCAGTTTTGCACTTCAGAATACCATTGCAAGTAAGTCTATTATATATAAATAGAACATAGTTTTGAACTGTCATAGTTATTTTTTCATAACGTAGAAGTAGCATATATGTGGCAGCAAAAGGGTAGCTACACTCAGTAGCAAAAGCAGTAGAAAGCAAAATTTATTAATACTGCATATAGACTGCCATTTTTTAGAACAGTACTTTGTTTTGTATTTCCCTCGTGATCAAAAGTTTCCCAGGGAAAAAAAAAAAGCCACCATTCTCTGCTAACCCCAAATGATCAAGTAATCTAAAAAAGGAAGCATAAACTTCCTTTATACTTCGACACTGGAATTTTGTGACCACTTGCAAATGTCTTCCTTAGTTTGAAAGCAAAGAGATATTTTCAGAAGTTGCATTCCTATCTGAAATACAACATACTGTGGTAGTAGGAAAGGGGATAGAGAATTGAGATCTAATACAACACCTGAGTGTGCAAAGATGAAGGATAAGCAGGTCATTCTAAAGAAAGGACCAAGACCTTTGGAAAACTTAAGACAACATTTTAACATAACCATGTTTATTCTTTATGGTTAGGGTTGGTGTAAATAGAGTCTTATGGAAGCAATAAAGTATTCTATTTTTTTATATATGGCAAAAATAAGAATCAATTTGAAGTTTCTGACTCTAAATTTTGATGAAAGAAGCATATGCTTTTTACAAGCTGGTTACTTACTTTGCCTGTGCATGTAGGAGAGTCCTTTAATTTGTCTGTTTTGGTGCTATCTCCATGGTCTTAGAGAAGAACTTTTCCCTCCAAAACAAACTGAGCAGTGAAATGAACTGGGGTTTCACACATCCCAGAGGAGCACACCTCTGTTACCAGAACGATAAGTACACACTCACATTTTTTCCTCTTTTTTTTTCCTCTATTGTAGGGCTGCAGAGGGGAAGAAATAATTTTCAAATAAATTTAAAAGGTTTTGATTGGTGCATTTGAAATTCATTTTGAAAGGGGGTAAAATTTCCAGGAAACTATTGGCACTAGTAAAAATAATTGAGGCCTATTCATGAAATCCTGTTATGCCAAATTTCCTCTAAGGGAATCGTGTGAAAGAATGCTGGGTCTGGCCTTCTTTTTCTTCATCTCTCATTTCTGAAGTGTGGGAGATAACCAAATTGCTAACATGGAAAACAACTTCTTATGCTCAGCCTCACCAAGACCACAATTTACAATAGTGCTTATGCTTTCCTTCATTATAGACATTTCCATAGTCACTGTATTTCCTTACATAAATAGTGACATACTAAGTTATTTATTCCCTTTTTCGTAAATAATAGTAAACGGGTCTTCTGATAGGCAATTCAGATTATTGCTTACAAGCGCCATCAAGTTACGGATGCATTAAAGCGCAGCAGGAGTGAAGTATCTATCAACTCAGTGCTCATGATGTGTCCAAAAAGGTTGGATATTTTAATAGGCTGTAATATATTTTGTCACTGCAAGTCACTTTCACAACTCGCTATGTGACAAATTATTTAACTGTTGCCAGTCTTTTCTTGGATATGGAAGGCATTAATTAAAATACAATTGCATGCACTTTCTTGACGTTTGCAGTGCTTTCCTCCCATCCTTTCATAAGCAGAAATGTATGGTGAAGAAATCCCTCTTCAGGGTGCACTTCAGCAAGCAGGGTGAGAACTAGTTTGACAAGCTTTTGGAATAACCCTGAAAAAACGTCACACAAGCATTATTTAAGCATTAAGATTGTGTCTGTGTGTTTATGTCTGAAGATATTAGGTAGTATATGGAACTAGTAAAACTATTGTTTGAGTCAACTACCTTTTTATTTTCCTTATGCTTCTGCTTACAGCCTTCCTGTTCTTCCAATTTAAATTTAACCTTTATGACTTGTGTAAGAATATGTATTTGAAATTGAAATCCTAAACTCTGTTAAGAGGATGCAGCCTACTCCAGAAATAGTGGTCTTAGAATTTTTTAAATTTGATATGGAAAAAAAAAAACAAACCCAAAGATCTCTTTTGTTCACGTATAATAAAATGTATGAGCCCCTCTACAACATAATACATAAACTTTATTTCCTACCTTTCTAACTGTGTTGTGACCTAATATACTGTACATTAGCTATTACTTCTGCAAATTCTCATTTTCTCTGTCAAATGATGCATGGAAGCTAGAATCACTACAGCTTAATGGAATAAGCCCCTTATCAGAGCTATATATCAAAGACATCCCTCTCTGAACATCTAAGGACAGAAGGATCACAAGTTCTAAACCAATTTCAACAGAATTCACAATAGATCACTGGGTTTGAAGTTTTGCCCCAGCTGTTTACTTTTCCTTTGCTGTGGAGACCGTGGTCAGTGTTATGGTGTTATTTGTTCTTTACAGGCTTAAGTATGTAGGAGGTCAGCATGGGGTTACAGCTAAGAAATGATGTTGGGAGGAATTTCTCTGTCCCAAAGAAGCACTCTATTTGTCTCTATTAGAGAAGTTTGAAAAAGAAAAAAAAAAAAAAGCATATTTGAAATAATGTATAGAATAATATCAATAATCAATATATCAATAATAATATGAACAATATAGTAGTAAATAATTGATATAACAGGCAAGAAAGAGGCTGAAAACAGTTTTATATATCCAAAGCTGTGGTCATAGAGGCTATGCCCAAAGAACAGAAGCACAGGTTTGGGGTAAGCTACAAAAAATGATGAGGCAGGAGAGAGGAGAGAAAGGGAATTCGAGTCCATGACTACCTTGACCTGGACTGAATGCCTTTGCATCTCTTCAGAGTTTGTGGTAACAGTACTTGGCAGATGTAAGGCAAACAGGATGATTCAAGTCCCATCCTGGAAAACAAGAGGCAAACAGGTATATGAATGGTTGTGTCCTTGCTTAATGAAAAGCAACGAAAAAATATTCCTAAGGTACTTTTTTTTGGTGGTGGGGGGAAGCCCAGGACTGTGCAAAAGGTTCAGAATAGAACAGTGAGAGTCAATTCAGAAAACATTTCATACATGCCCTCTTTTTGCACAAAGTCTGAAGCCAAACTTCAGTTTTCATTTTCTTAAATCATATCATGCTTATGATGTTACGGGAGAAAGTGAGTTTGACTAAAAGTGTTCAGGTGGCTGCCAAGTATTATTTCCATTTCCAAAGTCACGTTTTCATTATAAAGCTGCATCTTAGCTAGATCATCTAAATATATGGAGATTTAACTTATACAAACTCTATGCTTCATCGTCTTAGTTGCATCCTCTTTTGGATTCAGTCAAGCGGTATTTGATTTTTCTCTCATGAGAAAGTCTGTGCGCATTGAACTAAAGCTATGGGAACCAGCAAAAAAATTAATAAGAAAATAAACCCCACAAGAATAAGAATGTATCTCAGGTTTTTCTCATCCATTTCATCCAGAGTACAATAAAAGGGAGAAATGAACACATGAAGCATTAAACTAGATTTACACAGGAAGCTTTTGAAGCTTCCATCACTGAAGAGCTTTAAGAACAAATTAGACGAACTTCAGCCAGGAGTGTTAGCCTGTTTTAGAGCATGAGAATTCCCCTGATGATCTCTGAAGGTCTCTTTTTTGCCCTATTTTCCTGTAATTTCTAGAATATACCCATTTACAAATAGTTAGGTCACTTAGGATCTCTTAAAAAAAACCCAAAACAACAAAAAGCTTGCAAGTATACAAAACACTCAGTAGACCTGTTTTAAAAAGAATTTATTTCCCTCCTCAGGTTAATTTACTCTCTTCAATCAAAAGATTCAGGGTTCCCATTAATTTCTGAGATCTTTATACAAGTATATGACCTTGTGCCTCATATTCTAATAATAATTGATCTAAGTCACACAAAGGAACCCGCATTAAGTCTTCAGTTTTCTTTATATTGACTTTCATACTCTTCATATTTCATAGGGCATGTTCTTTGCCTTGAGAAAGTGGCTGTGCACAAAAAATAGCTTATACTTCAGAACAGTTCATTCTTATTACTTTAACTTAATTTTGTTGTTATTTCCAGGTCTTTCTATGACATTGTGTTTCTCTGGGATGATTTTCTCTATTACCAGATTTCAGCAGCTTTGGGGTGAATCATTTTAGTGAAACCTGACAAGTGTATGAGCTGCTAAAAATGATTTGCATTTTTTAAGAAGCTGGACTAAAAGATTTCAAAAAGCTCCTGCTGTTGCAGCATGTAACACAAGAAGACTGTGTTTATGAGTATTCAGCTCACAGGTGGAGCAGCATGAGCAAGAATGGGACGTAGATGAAAAAGTGCTGACAGATGGCAGGTATACCACCTTCTTTCCCACATAATGAAGGGGCTGTACAGCTGGAGGCACAGAACTGATATTAATTCATTTCTTTCTTTGCGAGGCCATGAAGGCTTTATTTTTCTAACCCTTTATTTCCAGTGGACTTCATAATGACATGCAATTTATTTAAATAGCCTTGATTATTGAAGGTAAAAAGAACATAACCACTGGCGTGCTATGAACCTAAATCACATACACCCCACACTAGCAAGTATGCTTGTACGAAAAGCAACTCAAGAACATCTCAACTATTTAATGACACTTTCAAATTCCGGTTCAGCATTTCAAAATCCCAGTTCTGAGGAGCCTTAGTTAAAGATTTACATATGCTCTTACAATGTACATTTCTTCTTGGTTTGTTATAGTTTATAGCAAACAAAATTCTTTTCCTGCCTTTTGTTCATCAGTTGTTTGCAAATAAACTTCTCTTAGCTGCACTATTTGATGAAAATGTTTATCAAACATTTTGAATTAATAATACCTGTCTGCATAGTTTTCGCAGCTACTCAAACAAATACAGTCAAAATCTAAGCTTCCCTTCACAGAATCTCCTGTAAGACCTGTAAGATCATCTAGTCCAATCATTAACCTAACACTGACAAGCCCACCACTAAACCATGTCCCTGAGCACTATATCTACACGACCCTTAAATACCTTCAGGGATGGGCACTCCACCACTGCCCTTGCTAATGTGTTCCAATGCCTGATGACCCTTTCAGTAAAGAAATTCTTCCTAATATCCAGTCTAAACTTCGCTTGGCATAACTTGAAGCCATAAATCTTAATCAGAATAAGGATGGAAGAGTCTGAGACAACATGATCTGATTATTTGATTCTGACTCTTTCTCCTGGATCCTCATGAGAGATAGGAATTTGGAGGGTCAAGATGAATATCAGCTTAGGGATATATATATGCAGTTGGGTTGCGCAAAGGAAGCTGAAAGTGATGGGGTCCTCAGGTGAGTGTCCTCTCTGAGCATCCTCTCCAGTACGGCAGGTGGTTCCCCCATAATATTTCTCCAACAGAAGCTATATAGTTTTCATCAGGACCCACTCAAATTCCCTATGGGTAGTTCCTTCTTATAATGCTATTAGCACTGATTGGAGGATCTTTTTATAATGGGCATTTGCTGCACACTGGTTGTTGTTTAAATTTGTACACATATACCATTGAGTCCTATAGCGCAAAACAAAAAGCTACAACCAAAATTTAAGGAAAAAGGGAAAGAAGGGGTGAGTCTCACACCAATAGCAATCATTTTGCATGAGAACTACCACTATTGGAATTTTCAGGTGTGAGGCCATGAGAATAACAGCATGAGAACAGCCACACAATGCGCTACGTTGGGAAGGAGGAAAAGCATGAAATTACAGGACTTGTCTGGATTCCTTCCACAGTGCTAACCAAATAATTGAAAACCTGAGACAGATATGCCAGAGTCTAGAGAGAATACAGGTCCCTACAGATCCCAAGCACCTGCCTTTCTACACAGGCTTTCTTTGATTTTCAGTGGGTTGTTTAAAACTCATGTTAATGCCATTGTGCCAAGGAAATCGGCAGAACCATTTCAAAGGATGTTTGCCAAGGGCTGACTCAGTGAGCTAATCTTTTTAGTTCAATTTATGGAATCAAATCCAGAATCTTTAAACCTGGTAGTATAAATGATATCTTTGTATTCATGAAAAGGTGCAGACTCCTGACTTATCCAGGATATAAAGTATGTCTTTTGTTTTTTTCTTCAAAGTATCATGACTTGCTGAATATTATACTATTTTTCAGTTTTAAAAGTTCTGGATCAGAGAGCAAAAGCAGCACTATATGATGTATGCTATCAATTGCACAACACAAAATCAACACTTTATCCTACAGGGTCCAAAGTCATGTATAACCTAGGTAAAGAGGATCTGTAAAGTAAAAGTTCAAGAATAATGCGACCTGATTACTAATCATAAAAGGCTGAGAGTGATCATAGATACTAGTAATAAATATTGGAATGTTTCCACCATGTTTAATGATCACTTTTTCTGTGAAGAAAAATGTTTCTAAACCTTGCTATTGTATTGAAAATAATGAGTTATTTCCTCTCCTATACACATGTAAAGAAATTGCTGAAAATCAATGCTCCTTTCAAAAGCCAAGTTACTCTTTACAGGACCTGCTTCCTCTGAAGGTGAGGTTCCCTTATCAGTTCATGGATACAATATGATAATGCTGTAACAAGTAAAAGAACTAGTGCATTTAGCAGCAACCATGGAAAACTGTTCAAACATACCAGTACGTCCACTACATTCAAAAAAATAAAAAATAAATATTTAGGGAAAGGTGCATACTTGCACCATCCTTATCAATATCAAAGCAAAATCCATACTTTTCTCAATATCTCGTTACAATGACACTGTAGCAGAGATAGCATAGGTAGATATTTGACCCAGTTCTTGGTAGCCAATCCTGACCTCTCATATACCATTTCCTTACTCATTAACTGCAATGGATTTTACACTGATAACAATGAGATCAGAGTCTTGCTTCCTAAAATAAAAATCCAAAGTGACGAAAACCATAAAATGCAATTTAAGTGGCACCAAATTGCAGCCACAAATCTGTTGAATTAGCAAGGTGTGAAGAAAATGAAGCCTATGTTTCCTGGAGAATATTTAGCTGCATTTCACTGGTAAGAGTTACTAAGTCTCTTTTATTCTGTTTCATGTGTCTTTATAGTAACCACACACCTGGATCCACTTCTCAATGCAAGCTAACAGTTGGAGCTGGTTAACAGAAAAAGGAACAAATTTTAAAAAGAAAAATGACATCCTAGTTTAGATACCAATTTTAGAAAAAGGGTAAGTCACTGTCCCTGTTTCCGCTGATGATAAAGGGAGTCAAGAGAACAAGTCCAAATATAGACAAACATATTTCTTATTTCTGATGTTTTCTGAATGGAACCCATCCTTTCCTAGCCCTTTTTTCCCTGATTACTTACTCATGCTCCTTTCTTTCTCTTGTTATGGTTAGCGTTCCTTTCCATCGTGATTACATAAATAACGCTTATTAGTTATGCTTATTATTTGTACTTTAACAGAAAATCTCAATGATCAGCAGTTAGGTATAAATTGATAAATGCTCTAAAATGATAAAATATATTTTTCACCTTTTATTTAATGTCAAATAACAATTTAAATGCATATAACATAGAGATCCTGGAACTAAATGGATTAGAATGTCCACAGAGGCGTTCACTTGCTTTAATATAATGGAAGTACAACTTACGTTGCTGTGTATATAGCACAGGTTTAATTTTAACTGGAAATAGACATACTGTGAGGCAGGTTTTCTGTTTGCTTGTTTTTTTTGGTGGTGTTTGTTTGTTTGTTTTGTGAATTAAATAGAAGTCTTGTTTGAAAATGTATTGCAACCCCTAGGCTTTTTCAGCTATAACTACGACATTAACCCCTTGATTAATCGTCTCTCATTTTGTGTCAACTGAACCACTCTCAAAGCAGTGACCACAGGTCCGCGCCTGCTTCCTAAACAAAACCTTTTACCCTCCTGCCTTGCCCCAGGTATGCAGTCACTGCACGTATCTAGAATCTAGAAATGAGTATTGCTATAACATCTGCTGTTCCTTTCCCAAAGTGACTCACTGCAGTGACTAAACAATGACTTTAAAAATCAGAAGGAAAAATAGAGATTTTCATTGTCCTTGCTGTATCACTCTGATTTCAGTAGATATTTATCAGAGAACTCAGAATCAAGGATTAGTGGAAATTAACTGAGCCAAAGTTGCAAAAACAGTTACAAGTTAGCCATGTGAGCTGATTCCAACCTTGCTAAATTAAAACAAACAAGCAAATAAATACACAAAACTGAAGACATCAGATTTCCATTGCTTTATACAGGTGAGTTTGGTCTCAAGTGCCCGATGCCTCCTTGGTATCATGGTGTGTTATCACTTAATGCCTGTGCATAGAGATTAGAAAACACTAGCATTTCCTTCCACTTCACAGAAACATAAATTCTCATTTCAGATGGAGGATCAATGGGCAATTAAGCCTGAAAGGACAGCAGGGTGAGGCAGCAGCAAGAGAAATCGGTGACAGGAGGGGGTAAGAGAAAGCAGCTTGTCCCGGCCAGACTCTCGCTCCTCTGCTTTTCCTTTTTAGTTATCTGACCTACTACCTTCTGCAATCTTACTATCATTATGACTACCCTTCTTTTTCCCCCCAAATAATCTGTAGGTTATTTGAGAATGGGAAAGATCTACTTTTCTCTGAACTCTGGTACCAAAAAAGTGTGGATTAGGAAGATGAAAATAAAGGATCCAAATTTATCGCTAGTTCTGACAAAAAAGAGCTTTCTGTGGTCACTGAGCATGGCACAATCATTCTAAACAGAGTATGATATGCCTTAATTTTTATTCCTAAGTGTACTAACATGCATGTCTACACAGGATGGAAATTACTAATTCCTGTAAACAATAGAGAATGCTGTATTATTTGTTGTGATTACATTTATAACTCTGAACCACCACTGATGGAATTGCCAAAGCAAGCAGGTTTTATTCTTCCTCCATGTTCGTATAGGCCTGATTTCCTCAGATGCTGACATTTTATAAATGTCATAGTTTATGAGGAAATAATAAAACCTCAGACAACACCACACAACAGTGACCTTTAGCTGAGGGATTGCTATAAGTTCTTAAGTAAGCTCAGTAAAGAAATTCGAGGTGAAAATTCAGGTTCTAGTAAGTAATTGAGGACTTCAAAGGTCACAGATTTAGCAGAAATTCTGTCTGTGAGTCAGAGCCAGCAATACCTTTTTTTTTTTTTTTAACCTGTTGCTTGTGATTTAATTTTGCAAATGATCTGCTTTAGCTAGACATTATAAAAAACTTTGATTGAAAACTTGGAATTTTCTTTATTATTTGGAACTGAATTTGCTTACAACAACATATCTAATCAATCCTAACAGCATTCCCAGTATTAATGTTATTGTTTAGGAAGCAGATTTTTGTGGATATGTTTCCATGACAGTATTTCTGGCAGATACTCTCAACAGGAACACATTTCCATTTAATGAGCTATTCCCAAAACATAGTTAGAGAAAAATGTGTTTTATTCACATTTGAAAAAGATTATCAAAACTGTTTTGAAGACATTTAAGTGCTATCATAGCTTGAATAGGTGTCTTGAAATTTGAGGGTGCTATCATAGCGTGGATTGGTGTCTTGAAATTTGAGGAAGAGTTCCCCACTATAAGGAATATCTATTGCTCTTTCCATGAGAAAGCATCCAACAGTTAAGTTATGGGTCTCCAAAGGAGGCCATCCACTCCCCCTCTCCAAAGCAGGGAGAGCAAAACCAAAAGGTTCTTCCATGCTCACAGGTTCATTTAATTTTGGCAACTATATAATTCGGAGATTCTGTATTTGCTGACAGTGCTCAAGCCTACCACATCTACTAGTGGCCTATGCACATGTATCCCAGAAGAATTACAAAGGTGGTTATTCCCTAGACTTCAAGAATTGAGCAGAGTGTACTAGTGTAGTTCAGTTTATACTGCCTAAAAAAAGGGAACTGAACTGAACACACAATGGCAACGTAGTTAGATTTTTCTAATAAGACAGATTCTAAACCATATCTCAATGCTCAAAAATTTACATCTGAAGCTGCATGAAATGTGAAGCTATAATAATCAGAAGAAGCACAACTAAAAGCCATCTAAAGAATTAATTCTTAAGCCAAAAATGAGTATGTGTAGAAAAACAAGAAATAAAAATCAGTATATTTAAGTAAGTAGGTACTTGATAAAGTGTATTTTACAAGTAAGTCGATGAAATGCAGACTTATTATAAGTGCAGTGATAATACTATAAAGGCAGAAATAGTCACTGTTTTTCTGTGTGTTGCATTTGAAATAAAAGCAGGGAGAACTAGACAAGCCCTGTGATGCTGTGGGAATAGAAACTTTGCTATAGGTAGCACAAATGACATGAGACATCTTCTGCCAAAAATAAGTATTACTGATCCTGGAAAAAAGCAGAGAAGATATCCAACGTAAATGAGATATGT
The DNA here is from genome assembly GCA_013398815.1 of Ibidorhyncha struthersii. NCBI lineage: Eukaryota > Metazoa > Chordata > Aves > Charadriiformes > Charadriidae > Ibidorhyncha > Ibidorhyncha struthersii. The sequence continues at coordinate 419,898 of VZSZ01007999.1, forward strand.
TTGTTGCAACAACAAAATTTCATAGAGATTGGTGACATCGGAAACGGTGAATGACAGGTTACTGCTACAGGAGAGTTTTAATTGCTTGTTCAAATGCTCTGAAAACCACAACCTGTGGTTTAATACTCCTGGGAAGAGAAAACTTAAGTTGTATATTTGAGATGGAATAATATTATACAACAGGAAGCTTGAAATATACTCAGAAGCTATCCTGGATAATCATTTCTGCATGAGCTCATACGACAGTTGTCTATCTTTAAGTGTTATTGAAATTCGGAATTTATATAAAAAAAGAGATGTTTTCATGCCTGTTGTTGTGGATGGGGTCATGCACTTAACTCAAGAGAGAAGCTACAATGTAACTTATTGATATAAAAGAGTGAGTAAACAAAGTTCAATGGTAAATGCGACAATGGTTTAACAAGATTTGATGGCAAGGTACACTTGGTTATTTACTGCGTGGAGGACAGGGTCAGACAAAACTGTCAGGGAAACCTTCCCATTGAGTCATGAGGTTCAGAAAGGACCCCCTTGCTTTCTAAACTTCTCAGAGAGGAATCTAGTTGCATCTGGATCCAGTCCTAGTCCTAGACTTGGTCAACGGTTTATGTCTAAAGGATTATATATGCACAATCACTGTAAGATATCACCTTAGTGAAGCTTCAAAATTTAAGATACTATTAGTCACTTTCTGAAGATCTGTTGTGGCAAGAAATCTCTCAACCTCAAGGAGTAACCTTGAGAGGCAGCCCTACTCAAGGGGTCATCCTGACATGCAGCCCAGTGCCGTGCAGGAGAGCTCAAAGGGCTCTTGAACTACTCACAATTTATGGGGGTAAGATAATTGACTCATAGTCGTATCTGCAAACCAAGTGCAGATGTTAATTTCTTCCAAATTTGGCTTGAGTCAGACAGCGACCAGCACTGTGGTTAGGTGGGTGCATTGCCATAAATTAGCCCTTGTCTAGCGTGTTGTTAGACACTGAATCCACTTTGACCAGACACATCCATCACAACCACCGCTGGTGGTTATCGCTTGAGCAGGGTTACAGGAAAAGGTCAGGTCGAGACAAGGCAGGAGCGGGAAGGAAGCACACAATCACACCTCTATAGGCACCACCCTTACACTCTAATCAAGACCAATAGATTCATTCCACGCTTTCAGAAAAGAAATGGCATTACAGAATGTAGTACAAAGATGTAATTCACATTTTTGCTAGTCTAAGGTTTAAATAACTTGACTCCAGTCCTAAAGCATCTTGATCACAATTCCTGAAATTCCCAAAACCCTCACAACTGAAAAATGGTGAAATTGTTTGATTGAAGTTTGAAGGAAGCATTTTGTTGCAAAGTCTGCCATCTATTAAATTACTGTCATGCAGGTACCATGTAAAAATACAAGCACCTGCTAGAATGGTATGAATAGTAATATTCCTGACACATACACTTAAGAGTACTGTTAAAATAGTAATCATTTTGTAACAGAAAAGGAAGCCTTTGCGTAGTTTGGCACTCTTACTCCAATAAACTATAAATGTTACTTTTGGTGTGAGCACTGTGGAACTCTCAAAGTAGCACTGCGTTTAGGTAAGAACTGGGAAGTCAAATTTTCTTTTTTTTAAGAATATATATATTTCTAGCACATGTAGAAACGTCTAAGTAGTATGTTACTTGGTAGCTCCATATAGAATTGTTATCATGTTGGTGAATTAATGCATTCTCTAAATATTGAAAAAAAAAAAAAAAATAGCAGTTGCTTTGCTGTAACTGTTTGTGAGTTACAGTAGCACTGCTTTGTAACACCATTTATTACAAAATATCACAAAACCATCAAACTTGTCATCTTCTTGAGTCATATACAATAATCTCCTAATGTCTAAACTGTAGAAAGAAATTTCTTTAAAACCTCTAACTGTGCTAAAAGTTCTTCTTCTAAGTCTTTCTCCATTCAAATTTTATAAATGTCAACTTGTTCAAGCTCACACTTTCAAATTTATTAGATCTTGTTGTTTTTTTGTCAAAAGCTTGGGTTTGGGCTTAGAGGGCTTTTGTACGTCACCGCTGAGTGTATCCCAGGAAAATGACATCTCAGTCCTCAACCACCTATATATATAATTTATTTTAAAATAAAAGATTCATTGGAAACAGCTAAAACTCAGAGTACATGAAATCATAGGTTTTCTAGTTAATAATGGGAACTCTTGCACTCACATAAAATAATCTGAGAGGAAAAGGCCTATTTTGTATCCAGATATAACTATATAACTTTGTCTCTTCCTTAAATCTTGAAAAAGAAATTTGCTCTTACAGAGTTACATGCTCTCAGATGTCAAATCCACACACAGTTATAATTATGTTTGTGCAATAAACAGTGCTGCTACTGATAAATTATAAATGCTTTGCCGGTGTAAACCTGCATTTTTTAACTTAACATGCAATGATGATGAAAGACAGCATGAGATTTATCTCTACAGATTTTGCAGTCACTCATTCATAATAACCTTTAATACTCTTCAGCAAAAAATCTGTTAAAAAAAAAAAATACACCTACTGGAAAAAAACCCCACAACAGCTTAGAGAAAACAGACAAAAAGTTAGCCTGTGGTTAAATAAGTAAGTGGATGTCAGTGCTGAAGCAGTCTATTTTCGAGAGGAAGCAGCATGCAACTATGGACAGCCATGGATCAGGCTAAGCAAATAATAATCATCCACAATACAACACAAACTAGTTGCAATTCAATAACTGTTCACCTGAAAATTCACTAAAATTATGGGAACAGAATTTAAAAATAATAAATGTTATCTTAGTAGTGTTGAGCAAAATTCATTGAAAGCACTACTTATGACTATGATCTTACTGTCATAGCAAAGAATATTTTGACTACACCTTGCACATCTATTACCAGTTCATATCTTCACATTTTCTAAAACAGTATTTTGCACTTAGATTGCACCTCCTACAAAAACAAACTTTAGAAGACCTCACATACACTGCTGAAGTCAAGTTCATAAAACAACTGTGACTGAATACAGTAATTGCTGGGTATTAGAAATAAGTAAGACACCAGATTTCATGTGTAGAACATCATGTGGAAAATATTAATTAGAAGTTATTAGGAACTTAATCTGAGGGTTGTTTAGGAAAGGTCAGTCAAAACTATTTCAAAGAGGAAATAGAATATGAATGTCTCTGTCCTTCCCTCTTCCATCATTAAGCACTCATTATGAGACATGATTAAGCAAAGTGTTTGAAATCCTGCAACTAGTTGATCACTTAGTCTTTGCAGCAGAAGGTTAAAGATTGTTCTGCATCAGACCGAACCATCTAATGAAATACTTTGATGAAGATTTTGCGCAATGGGAATCTTTTTCTTGAAAAATCCTTAGAGATCTAATTTTCCTTTCTACGTGGATTTTTTTTTCTAAGGAGAGAAAATGATGAATCTCTATATAAACCATTCATCCCTAAATGAAATTAGCACTGGGATCAAGAAAGTTAAATTAGTGCTGGGATCAAGAAAGTTAAATTCTCTCTTCAAGACTCACTAGTAAGAGAACCTGTTCAAGGTATTTCATAGTTGCTTCATCAAGACTGAGGGGGGGAAATACCTTGTTCTCATTCTTGAGGAAATCTTGCTTTGCAAAGTTTTGCTGCAACAGCAGAGAAACGCTCTGAAGCAGGATCACAGAGGTTTGAGTTTTGTGAGTGGATCATTGAGAGCTCTCTAGATGGGGAGATGGAGGTCTGACAAAACAATTTGTGTTAGGGCTTCTGATTCTGTTTCAGAAGGCTGTGGATGTAAGTGGGGATCTCTGCCTATCTCTTTGCTGATCTTTTAATCCTTCACAGCTTCAGTGATCATCTTTGACGGTAACTTCGAGAAGTTATTGTTGTTCATAAGAGTTAATGGGTTTCATTGCCAAGTGCATTAGAGCTTCTTTTTTATTGCAAACAAGGCAGAATCCAATTGCTATGAGAACCAATGGTGGGAATATTCCCTAGAAGTAACTTCAGTAATACTTCTGGTTGTAATAACTTCCAGCTGTATCTTCTTCTGCAACAACTTCTAGCTCTGGCTGTAAGAAGCTCAGCCAAAGAAAAACGGATGCAGATTGGACTCCTTCCTCAAGAAATCTTTTTAAAAGAGGGATGCCTTCTATGGCCTGCTACAGGACTCTAAATAGACTTCAGTCTGCTTTACTGACATCCTCGACTAGACAAGTGCCTGGTTCACATTTGTTGAGTCTGTGGAAAAGCAATCGCTACATAGACTGTTTCATGTTCTTGATAGCTCCTGATCACAAGTCTTATGCATTAAAGCCACCTCAGGTCTGATGCTGCTTTTTCCCTTCCAAATCTGCTTTCTCCTTCAACCAAACTAGAGATTTAAATCAGCTCTTTCAATGTCATGGTGTATATTCAGTTAAGTTATTTCTCTTGGGAGTTACTAACTTCTACACAAAATATGTAAATATTTAGAAAGAAAGAGTAATCATCAAAAGGGAAACGTATACTGCTGTCCTGTCCTACTTCCAGGTGCAAGGGAATGTTTTTTAATTGATTTATTTTTATTTTCTATTTTTGCTACAGTAAACAAATAAACAAACCAAGGCAGTTCAGATTGGCTTCCATTTGGTAACAGTTACCAGTTCAGATGTAAAACTGAAGAAAACTAAAAAACAACATCTAAAACTGTCCGTGCAAACTGAAGTTCAATTTTTTTGGGGGAAAAAAAAGAGTAAGTTTTTCAAACCACTTCCTCTATTACAAAAATACCATAATTAACTCTCTAAGATTAAAAGTTTTCTTTTTAAAAGAGTTTGGTTTAAAGTTTGAAAACATGGATGAAGTATTTTCCATTTTTTTCTATTTCTTGCCATTTTCCTTCAATCAGTACAAAAATAATTGCCAGTTAAGTTCTATAAACTTATCAATATAAATCTATGGAAAAAGGGTATTTAAGGAGCAGACATGCCCCTGACACATAACTTCATGCCCGGCTTACTCATAATTTATGAGGAAAAGAGCCTTCACTGTCTCACAAATGCAACAACCCACTTCAGCACATTTCATTTTATTTGAGACAGTGAGACAACACACAGCTTCAAATGCACCCTTGGAACAGCCACTTCTGTCAAACATTTACAACAATTATTTCTTTGAATGACATTCAGAGATAAACCAAAAAAATAAGACTGCCAAATCAATATAAAGATTTAAAAAAAAACCCCAGGCTTTGGTTAAGACATTTCAATTGCTGAAAGCAGAAAATATTACCCTTTTTTTTTTTTTCTTGGAGAAGTAACTCCAAGGAAAGTAACAATTACTTTAAGGGTTGTATCCCATCTTCCTCTCCAAAGTCTGTTCGTATTTCATATTTCCAGATTTTTCTTCAGGCTTAATTTTAACATGTAGGGCCTGTTTGTAGAAGAATAATTCCACTTCACTAAGATTTTGAGATCTCACAATATGATTTTGCTCTGATTCTAAACCAAAACATTATAAAGTCCATAAGGGAAATGCATTTCTGTTAAGACAAAAACAGTTTTGCCAGGAACAGTTCATTTTTTAACTTTCTTTTTACTTGGTATTATAAGTCAAATTTTTATTTAAAAACAATCAATATTAAAACTTGCTCTAAAAATGATATACTGGTTGTAACAAGTTTTAAAATATAATAACCAAAGGTTGCAGTTTTTTTTTTTTCTTGAAACAAAGTTCTAAGAAATAAAACCCTGTTTTAAATCAAATATTATGATTTAATTTGAGCAATATATTCTCTCAAAAATAGCTCTGTTGCTTTTTCTGTCTTCATCAAAAACTCTAGCCATAGGGTTTTTTTTGGACAGTAAAAAGAACTGGCTAATCTAGGCTGCTCTGTACAAATGCGGCCACACCACCTGTGCAGTTGTTACTTGCCAGACTGGGGTGATTTAGAGTTTTTTCTGTGGGAAATCTGCATGTGCCCTGAAAAAACGTCCTATGATCTGTTGTCTAAATTCTGACTGAATTCAGAGGTCCTACAAGAAATCACAGGGTTGGGATCTCTGGAGAAGCTTCCACTTTGGACAAGCTTTGAACCAGCCTGACAGGTTTAATGTGGACAAAGCTACCGTTAGTTCTTTGACATTATTCTTAGATGTTTTGGAAGTATCATTGTGTAAATGTTAAAGCACACAGAGTGCTACAAGAAAAACATTCTTCTATTCGACACCCTGCAATATTGTTATTACATTGATTTTTCCCAGCTTCCTATGTTCCTGGAAACACTTCAACTCATTCATGTTTTAAACATCACACTACATACTCTTCTGAGTGACAAGTCTTTCCCCCTGCACAGCACTCCCCATTTGACTTAATATAAAAGTACAATTGGCACGAAGATACTAATAGTAGGAATGTTCTTTCAATAAGATATCTTAATGTATTTGAAGAGTTTTTAAAAGTTTGTTTTGTGGAACTTATCAGTATCTATGTATATACTACTTACTAAAAAATGTCTACAGTTACCCCTTCCAAACACATCTTGGATTCTTTGGCTATTATGCTGGGAGCATCAGGCAGTGATGTACATACACTTATATTTACTGTGCTCTATTACCACCGCATTCAGATATACCACAGTCTTTTTATTTATTTGTAAACCTTCTTCAAACTCAGTAAGTCCAGTATAAAGAATTGTATGCAATAGACCTTGGTTCTGTACAAATAAATGCACCAGTTCAAGCCCTTAAACAACAACACAGAAAAACTAAATGCATGCTTTCTGAATTAAAGAACACATCTGTTCACTCTAGAATTATATTCGAAAAAGAGAAATTATGAAAAGTTACAAACTTAAAGTAAAATAATATGAGAACTTTTTTTCAAATGATGATTAAGCATCCTTCTTCTTGCAGGAACTGTTCACTATCTCTTTGCAACCTGTCTATGGGAATATTCCAAAGATTATAATTCTCTCAGTGCCATCCACCAAATCATACATATTGTGAGATCAGCAGGCAGTAATCAAGGTGTCCTTCTTCAGGTCTATCTCTAGTTGGCCAACATGAAACTTAGATTTTATTTTTTTTTAAAAACAGTAGAACTTTGTTAGTATCAGTTGTGCTACCTCTCAGAGCAAAATCTTTACACCAAGAGAGGCTAAGACCCATCACTGAAACGTTAAATACTTGGAGACTCTGCCATAAATCACAAAAACTTATCCTTCCCCTACTACCCTTCATGTAAAGTAAAGATTTATAACGTGCCACTAAAGAGATTCTGAATAGACACTGTGAAGCTCCTCACAGTAGCTTCTTAAGATTTACCTCTTTAATGGCAACAACCTAGAGACAGAGGATGCTACATTTCCATGTACAGGTACCTGACAGAAAGATGAACAATTAGTCATAGGATCACATTCTCTACTTCCACTGTTCTTCCAAGGCAAAGTATTTTTCTTCATTCAAATCACTACTTCTCCCTACTATACTTCCACCTGTCCATCCCATTTTCTTCATATGCCTTCCTAGGACTTCTCCAGAAATAAGAGTTCCTTTTTCATTTGGCTACTGTCTTGCACTTTGGGAATGTTCTCCTTAGCTGTCTTTGATTTTTGCAAAGTTTTCTTTTATGCCATGAAGAAAAGTCTTGAAATCATATTACTGTCCCAAATTGAATAACCAGGAACCTTTGAAAAAGGGCTTCCAAAGTTCTTTCTTTGAGGCATCCTCATGTGTCTGTCACACATGAGCAAACATTTGCCGGGTAGAAGATGCAACCATCTGTATTGGTACAGCTGACTGAAAGAGCACACGTACATATGAGATACGTAGCGCCCTACACACTTCTAAAAAGAGTGGTTTAAGTAGAGGTTGCTTTGTTCTTTATTACTAACAGTTAGTTAATACTGGATTGTTCCTTCAGCTTCTCGGCAGCTATTGACCTTGGTTTTATTTTTAGTTGGCATCTTACAGGGCACACAATTCAAATTAAGACGTAATACTTATATTTTAACATCTAGCAAGTACCAGAGGACCATTAGACTGTGCAGTTATCTAGTTTATGACTTAAAACAGCCAAGTGCTGAATTGCATTCTTCCCTTAGTGGATAAGGAAGATGGCAAAGAAGGAGACAAGGGCTGCTGTTAAATTTTCATTTCAGCTACCTGTGAGTCAGAGTGAAGCTGGGTTTCACGCGTCTTAGAGAAGGAACTCTTAACTCTTCAGTCCACTTGTATATATATGGTGGTTACCTTGCTTTCCACCATTTTTCTTTGTCCAGTTTCACAGTGGACTAATAAGTTAGTCTGTGACCTTAGTTATTTATCAGATTCCTACAGATCTGGTAGCTTCACCTAGGGCAAGCACAGAGTGAAATTTAACGTTGCAGTGACCTGAAGGATGCAGGTATTGTAGATGTGAAAATTGAGCATTTTGTTAATTGGATATTAGGTGAACATGAACAGGCAGGACAGAAGATGTGTGGGTATGCTACTAGTTGGGAAAAAAGCAGTCCTTGTTCTTGAGGATGAATTAGAAATGAAGAGCAGATACTTGTGTTCCAAAGTTTAGGCCTAACATCATTTTTGGCCCCTATTTTAACCCCCAAACAAGCCTCAGAAAATAGATTAATAATATTGAGAGCCAAGTGAGATTTATATCTCATGAGTCTCCAAAGAAATCTGGGAATAGGTATAAAGTACTACTCCTCTGAGGCAATCTCCACTGCGAGTCTTCCTAGCTGAAGTGAATGCTACTTTTGAAGGTGGTTCAGCCCTCCCAGGCATCTCAGTCACAAGTTCTGTTAGAAAGCAGGATAACAATGTTGTTTCTCAGAAGGTTAGGAGTGGTTTGTTCCAAGAGATGCCACAATGTGACAAAGTCTATTGAAAAGAAGATAAATTTCTGTTATCAAGATAGCACCTGTAATCTAAATAGCGATTAGTCAATCCAAAGGTTCATCAGTTACATCTTTGGAGATAGAAGTAACTTCAGAATGGTTTTGATGAGGTCCAGCATGTCACTACATGGGAGAAGAATTTCCCTCTATTTCAGAAGGATGACAAGTGCACTCTATGGCCACTCAATTTAGTTATGAGAGGTACTCATTGCCTCAGGAACAGGAATCTTATTTCTCCATAGAAGACAAGGCAGGTTTTCAGTTAGCTTAGCTTCAGGAAAAATGGTTTTATGTCATTAATGTTTTTATCTACATAGTTTAGGCTACTTTATTTTATTACAAATAAACTAACATATAACAGGTTTGACAATGCTTGTATAGAGCAGACAGTCATAAATCTTTTTTTAGTCAGATTAATGAGAGATTTTATGAAGGAAAGAGCTCATTTAGGGATTATGTCTAAGACTGTATTGCAAAGTCTTGTCTATGCAAATACATTAAATGTGATAAAATATTTAGAATAACTTTAATGAATCTATTCTTATCTCTAAAAGAAAAGAAAGGGGGGCAATCCATGCAGTCAGTGCTTAATGGAAAAGGTTTATGTGCTGATACATGTTGTTTTGTTAATCTCCTAGTTAATTCATTATGTATTATTGAAAAGACTCTCACAAGACACAGTAAGAGAGTTTCTCCTGTAAGCCAGACAAAATAATTACCAGAGTAGAGGTGCCCTGGGTTTATACTACTGCCAATATAAACCATGCTTCTATGTGTCATCTACTATTGTGTCATCAACCATTTGTCATCCTTTTCTTTTACAGAAGAAGGAAAAAAATATTTAAGGTATCCTTAAAAGTTTCACACCATTCCTTCCCTGAAGTAGCCCAGCTGCTACCTTCTTGAAGAATCCAATGCTAATTGCAAAAGACATGACTCCTATTTTTAAGTTAATCCATCTGCTCACAGAATTTGGAAGTCCAATGAGTAAAAACACACCAAAAAAATGAAAGAGCATTTCACTGCACTTTTTGTCATTAGACAGACTCAGTTTTCCTTTGATAGATATTATCAGACTCTTGATGATGCTAGTTCTGTTTTTCTTTATTTTCATAGCCTTCTTACACTGTGTAAAAACTGCAGATAAAATAGAGGGCCCATTGATTTAAGTGAGGGTTTTTTTTTTTCATTAGCTCTGGTGAAAGAATGATATTTTTTTTTCATTAGCTTCAGCAATGGCGATTTCATTCTAAATCAGATTTTACTGGAACAACTTCAGCCAAATTCACCTATATTTTAACTCAGAAAGACTGGAAAAAATCTGGTCCTTTTCCTCCCATCTAGCCCATTTTTTTCAGCAATGTCTTTTCTGGTGTTGTAAAGCCATACGTCCTCTTTTTTTTTTTAAATTTTCAGTGTGTTTATCCCCTATTTTTATTCAGTTTTACCAGTCAAGCATGGTAGACTGGATTTTCCATCCAAACTTCACTGGATTGTCTTCTATGAATATGAATTACTATTGAATTTTTGTTGTAGTATCAGATACAGTGTGGCAGACAGGTCTCAGTGGTAGTGAAAAACATATTTTTCACACGAGAGTGAAGCATGCTATATGATTAAAGCAAGGGAATGAGAGTTAAATGAGCTGGGCCATCAAGCAGCTATGGGAAAACAATTTAGAACAGCCTTCCCTAACTTTAGTTAAATCAGACAGCCAATTTAGATTTCACATATGCAACACCCATGAACATCAGGTCAGTCATCTGAAGTGCCCATATCTGAGTTTATCACACATGCTTTATAAGTGTTAAAGTTTCTGTGACATTTTTTCCTCTCTGTGTAAGATTAAAAATGTTTTGGTTCTTTCACAAAGGTGTATAATAAGGCTTAACTAATTAATTTAATATACCACTATTACTAAATGATTAAATCTCTTAAAGATCCACAGATAAAAGCTGCTAATGAAACACTATCATTAAGAAGCTGGTGCTAAGAAACGTGCAAGTCATGTTAGCAATAGCAAATAGTTCTAATGAGGTCATAACATACCTCTTTCTCATTGGGTTAATAATCCATTCGGATGGGAAAAATAATAGTAACAGACATTTATTCTTTTATGATTATAAGCAAAAAGTGTGAAAAGAGACTGTCCGTCCTGTTGCTGCAAATTCTGATAGTGAACGGCTGACAAAATCCTTTCAGCAATTGCATTTCCGTTTGGAAATATTAGAGAAGAAACTGATTTAGAGTTTAACATTATCCTCTGACCTGCTACATATAATGACTAACGTGTTTTAAGATTAGAGGGCATGTCCAGACAGGATGTGGAAAGGTTATATTTGAATGATGCAGCGTTTTTAATTCCTGACTATTAGAGGAAGATTCCACCAGAAAGAAACCTCCACTATCTTTTACACTGCTTGTCTCCCACAAATGTGTAGTTGTACAGAAAAAAACTGCATTTTCTACCACTTTGTTGAAGGGTCACAGGACTTTTTACCCAATTTGTGACTTTAAAAAAAATTAGCTAAGACTATCTGCCATCATAAAGATTCTGGTTTTTGCAAGTTTTAAATTCAAAGCTGAAAAATGATGGTCCCCCTTTTACTTGCAGTACTCCTGATTTAGCAAACAAAGACCTCATCCATGCCCTACAGATCACTCTGGTCTCAAGCAGGTTGTGCTCATGAGTCATCATTGTAATCATGTCTGCTTATTATTTTACAAGTCCCCACAAAAGTGAAGAATACCAAGGATGAACCAAGACAGTGAAGACGATGAACTTGATCAGAACTTCAGAACTGGATGTCATATAGGAAAGCCTTTGAGGCACAGGCCAAAGGAGACTCCAGTTCACTTTATTTTTTTCCAAATGAACTGTCTTTGCTGCACCAAGACAGCAGAGAAGCCATTCCTCAGTTTTATTACCGAAGAAGGAAATGAAAAATTTCAGGCTTGGAAAACAAAGGCAAAGGTTGCAGCAGCTACTTTTTGGGCTAAAAATACTTTTTGGAGGCTAACCAGTGCCTAATTTCCCAGGACGTTAAAAGCAAACCTTTTTATGTGAACTCTATTTCTTTTTACTTTGAAAAAAACCCCAAACTTTCTGTCAAACCAACTCGTTTCCATAAAAAGATTCTCAACAGCTAAAAGCTTTGCAATGTATTTAGCACATCGTTAAGGCACCGTGTTACTTGTTTATAGCAGTGCAGATGATTTTGCTGTTTACTTTCCAGATCACCCCTTCCACAGAAAATTCACAATGACTATTGCATTATGTAAAACTCTGTCCAATAAAGCCATTTTTTGCATTTTTTTTCAATCGGATTTTGTTAATGTAAAATCTGTAAAATAATGTCACACCATTAATTATATTTCAATGTAATCAATTCAAATATCATATATAATTACAAACTATAGAAGTGAACCAGTATTATCCTCCCTGGCTGAGGTAGGTCAACTCTCTCGCAGCTGAACACAGCTTAAATCTTCTCAGATGCAAATAATATTTGAAGATCCGTTCTTGAGAAATGCTATAGTCTACAAGGATTTTATTTTTTTTTTTTTTCCTCAGGATCATGAAATACTTAGTTACAGCTACTGTAAATTACCATCTTATATAATGCAGTATTGGAAACCCACATTAGACAGTAGGGGGAAAATATACCACTATTTCATGATCCTTTATCTCACATGGTGGACTGGATTTCCCAACAATTTAGCTATGTAATTTTATTTTAAAAGATGGTTGAATGGAAAAGGTATTCTGAAAAAAACACACATGTCACCCGTAGAAAAAAAAGCAGCTGACAAGAACAAAGTCACCATAAAGTAGCAAATTTACTTGTCTAGTAGTGCTACATCTGCAAGAAAAAGGCATCACTAAGATTTCAACATCTAAATAGGAGAGAGCTTAACAATCTGCCATCCTGTTCAAATCGCAAGAAGTAAGAGAAACTGAAATACTTTTGTACATTAGAACAGTGATAGCTCTGTAAAATGAACATAGAATTGTGTTATCGAAAGGAGTGTGTACTAGCCTTAGCAGAAAGAGGAGAAATTACATCAATATGATGACTTCATTATTTCAAGTAATGTAATTCGGTCCACAGTAGTAAGTAAGTTGTGCTGAAGACCTTTCTTCCTATAAATTGACGGTGAATGAGTTACCGTGTAACATCTTTCATGACCAGAAGCACTGGAAAGCATATTAAGAATTAATACATATGCTGCTATCAGATAAAATGTGCACAGACCTAAAGTAGATTAAAAGAATCCCTCTGTCAACAGTTCATGATCTGAGCATGCAAGGCATGAAGAACACCCTTTTTTCCAGTCAGGGACTTGTAGGCCTGCTCTTTACATTGTAAATATTCCCGAGTACAAACCAGCAATGGTTTCAGTACTGCCTAGAATACTCAGAGCTGATGGTTTGCACATGATAAGCCACTGTCATAAAAAATGTACAAATTCCAGACAAGGTAAGTAAGGAGATAGATTGAAAGCCCAGGAAGGTAAGGGTCACACAGCACATCATCAGCAGACCGTGCTGGAGATTGCCACCTCCTTTATTTAGCAGGATCTCTTGCTTTACAAAGCAATAGTGTCTTTCATAATAAGCACTTGATCTTCTAACCTAAGCAGCAAAACGACAGCAGAGCAGTCCAACCCCGCTCTTCCAGTGAGTGAGTGTATAAAAAAAAAAAAAAAAAAAAAA
>VZSZ01007999.1:433507-579072 GCA_013398815.1 Ibidorhyncha struthersii
AAAATCACCATTCTGGATGAGAGAGAGTTTAGAACAGTGAAGTGGTTAAAGCTGGAAAATAAAGTATCATGATATTTTTGCAAATTGGTTTTAAGAATCCAAAGGCTAAGTTCAGGGGTGGTTTTTTGTTTTGTTTTGGTTTTTGTTTTTTTTTAGTATAAAATTGCAGTAAACTTCTTTCGCTTCTTGGTTAAAATTTACAAGTAGAAACTTACATTACTCCTGGCACAGGATCACAACACATGAGAGGGAACATTAGTGAACAAGTGCAAATCCTGGGATTTTCAATCACTTGAATGGACAGCTGTCAGCTCAAATACAATATCAGTTAAAAACAACTGCTGCAAGTATAATTGAAAACATTAACTCTGTGAAGGAGAACATTGTTGTGAACAACTGTTCTCCAGAGCTTTTGTTAACTGATGGCATGCAAACCTTCTGAAGGAAAACCAGGACATCCTTGAAACAATTTTACCCGTGACAAACTTCTACAATAGTAACAAGTCATTTGCTCACTCAGAAATGCAGACTGACAGGCTGGATCCCTGAATGAAAGAGTTTTGACTCTGGTGTTCTCTTCTAGAGGTCAGTCAACATGTCATAAACTTAGATGGAACATTAATTACATCACTGTGTTGGAAAGCCTGCATTTCACTATTTTCCTTTTATTTCTTATTTATACAACATTCTAGTAATAAAGTGGCCATCCTCTGAAAATCATACAGTCAGAGGCTTAGACTCTACAGTTTGCAGGAAAACCTGTGAATCCATGTAACTGTCTTGATCTTACGTAAACAAAATATGCTGCAGGATCACTGGTCCTGCAGTCTACTTCCAGACAAACATCTGTGACCACAATGATAACAGGGATGTAACAGCCCAATAAGGCTACCTCTGGTTGCAGCTAAAGAAATGAATAAGAGGTTGGCAGAAGGTATTTAGATGATATTTTGATGTATTGAAGTGGATTTGATTACATAACTAAAGGCTCAGTGAGCCTTTACATGTTATGTTTTATCAGTCACTTTGCTGAAGCGGTTAATGGAACTGGTAAGGAAGGCAATTAACCAGTTTAAATATTAGTGGAAATCATCCCTGAATCTTCAAGAAAAAATAATCATAACAAAGATGCTTCAAACATTCAGTTATAGAAATCTCAAAATGACAACAATTGGAAAAACACAGTTGCCTTACAGTACAAATGCACTTCTCTAGAAAATACAGTTATAAGAGAAAGATCAAAGTCTTAGTTTAAGCATACCTTCCATGCTTGCGTAGATTGACTTTAACAAGAGAGCCCTAGGAATTTGAAACCTACTATATTTGTTAGTCCACAATATTTAGTGTGTTTACACAATGCAATTCATATCCAGCTATTTCCAGAGCTTTCAAGCCTCCACAGTTACTTTCTAAATGGCATTTGTATCAAGACCAATAACAAGCAAGGTGGTGTATACAACTGCTCTGCCATAGACAGTACGTACAAATAACAGGCCTGGCAAAGTTACTTGCTTCAGGTGAAATTCACAATCTGATACAGGCTGCATACTGCTTTTGTGATGCAGTCATCTCCGGTTTCTCCTTAGCTAAACATATATGCAAGTTATAGGAAGAGGAAGCTCATTTTTATAGAACATGTTATTCTTGTTGGAATGTTGTTCACAGTGGCAGCTACTCTGTTGATGTAATAGCTTCTGTTTCATTATTTCTTTTACAGGGATTGTCTGCAAGAGTCATTATGTCTTCAAAAGGATCACAGAAAAAAAAGACTACAGGATGGATCATCCCTCTCAATTTATACATCACCTCCCTCCAAACTCTTAATTCCTCCAGATTCTCTTTTCAGTAAAGCTTTGATAATCTTAGATCAATGCCTAATATCCTAGCTCAAGTGAAATACAGCTTTTTGATAACCCCTCCTTTCTAGCCTCTACTCATTGTCAGTAGAAGTGAGTCCGTAAATTATCGCAGCTGAAATTTGCAAAGTTGGGTTCCAACCTGCTCTACCAAGCAAAAAAAACGAAAACCTCCAACCGAGTCTAATGAGTGACTTATCTGCTTCTGCTTAACTGGTGTTTTGTAGCTGGTCAAAGAGTTTCATTAATTTTGTTTCATAAAGAGACAGGGATGGAAGGGGGCACCTGGGACAAACTGAATGTGTTCTCCCATTGTTGATCTCAGTAAAAACACAGTATTAGTTTGATTCAATTAACTGTAATGCAAGACAGGAACAAGGCTTATGGCATAATGGCACTCTGTTTTTGGAAATATGGTTTTACATAGTCAAAATCATTTGCAGTAAAGAATGCTACAGGCTGCTTTTCCATTTTATCTCAACTTGAAAAATGTAAATGACCAGATATCTTTCCAGGACAATAATGAGATAATTACTTTTGTGCATTGAGAAACCTAAGTATACAACTGCGTGTATATATATAATACACTGAAATAAATATTTCTAAATAAATATATTAAAAATAAATAAATCTAATGAAAATAAATCATCAGTAGATGTTTTCAAAAACTGTCAGATTTTTATTGATG
This sequence comes from Ibidorhyncha struthersii, assembly GCA_013398815.1. NCBI lineage: Eukaryota > Metazoa > Chordata > Aves > Charadriiformes > Charadriidae > Ibidorhyncha > Ibidorhyncha struthersii. Next base: position 436,052 of record VZSZ01007999.1, read on the forward strand.
TGATATGTAGTGTTTCTGTTCAAAGAAGCAGTTTGCTTATATCTTAAATATTTTGATGTTGTTATGCTTGAATAGCACTACATTTAGAAAATACAAGATAATTTCAATCTACAAGTTATTTCCATATAAGGATGCACACAAATTTGGCCTGGGATATGCCTGTGAGATCTGGATACTTACATTTTATCTTTGCAATCTCTAGCAATTTGGATTCAGAACGTTCCAAAGATCAAACGTGACATAAAACAACTCATTAAATTATTGTATAAAGCCATCTTTAGCTAATCATCTGAAGAATCTTTTTTTTTCTTCACTGGAAAGGATCATTGGGGTAAGAAAATATGAATTAATAAAAGTGACATTTTTAAAGTATGTCTTTTTGTTTCTAATCTGATCCTGAAATCATTATATCCTGTAGTGAAAAACACTACATTACTAAAGATACCGCATCACATCCTTAATCAGTTGGAAAAGGAATGACAGTGACCTGGGCAAGAGTCTCAAATTCAATTCCAAAGGAAGTCCAGGAGTTGAAAACTTCAAAATAACTTTTAGTCAGGAGAACCCTTTATAATACACAAATATCAAGCTTTCAGATTTAATGCTTCCTTCTGACTTACAAAGAACAAAGACTGTATACACAACTGAATTTGTATATTCCAACTTATTTCAAAGAAGATAATCATTGTATCACTGTATTCTATAGCTGCTTTACTCTATATTTCAAATATTTGCTATGGACCTTTTGATGCTTCAGCCATTGTTACATTACATTCACCTAGTGACAAGAATATTTTCTTATAATCCACTCCTCTTGTGGAATGTTTCTCTTTCAGTGCCTATGTCTGTTCTAGGAAAAAAAAAACATCTCAAAAAAAACCCCAAAACACCAGTGTACCTGCATTTATTTTTTAACAGATTCCTATAGACTGCTTGCCTCCCAGAACCCTTTCCCAGGCTCCTACAGAGATTGCTGAGATGGAGGCAAGATAGTTTGGAAATCCAGGTACTAACAAAAAAAATCATGGGAAGTGAGTGATAGACTATAAGATCTCTCCTGAAACTAGACTCATGTTGACACAAATATCATGTAACACACTCTACAGCATCTCTTAGATTTTTTTTAGCTTAAACCTTACTTCCTTTCGTAAGGTTTCATTTGCCCTTTATTAAACTAGCTCTATGACTACTGTACAATTTAAAAATAAGCACTTATGCTTTTTTAGTATATTTACGTTACACAGATATTTGGGGAAATGCACAACCATGTTGTTCTTGGATCTAGTATTTCAGGCAAAATGATTAAGATGACACCAGAATCAACTTCTTGAAAATAATTATGGCAAATAAATTTACCTTACTACAGCACTCCAGGCATTCAATTCAACTTGCAAAATGTGTCATCAAATATCAGAAAAACAATAAAGCAGACTTAACCAGGTCCCTGCTTTTATTGCCAGACAGGTGATTACCAACAAATCTCCCCTTAACTAGTCAACAGTTTTCATGCCTTAGGAAACTCAGCTGGAACCAGGAGCTACTAAAACATTGCTGCAATTTGCCACCAATGTTCGATGATCTCTTGCCTCACCATGGAACAACTGTTCTTGCCTCGGACCAAGTTCTAGCATGGGCCTTAGTTTCTATTTTGCACAGGGGAATGGTGGTAACCTACATAATTTTTAACTTACTGTTGTGGATTGTGATGCTGTTAATTTTATTAAGATGCAGTACAAGAAAGACAATCAATATAGGACAAGGAGTGACAGCTTGCCTGTCCCCAAATATTAAAGCAAAAAATCTTTGACTACAAAAGGAACCATGAGGCGCATTTTTCTAAACAAGAGTATTACTGTTAGATGTTTTACAGTAACACCTAGCAGACTGTCTACATTGACTTCATGCAGTAGTTTCTTAACCTTCACTAATACCTGAAGACATATAAACAAAACTGGCCAAGTGTGGTAAGGAATTTACAAAGTGGAGACCAAACACAATTTTAAGTGTTGATTGTACCAAAACCTGCTCTGTGTTAGTGATGTGCCAGCCCTAGTGTTGACAGTCACTTTCTGCAGTAAGGTGAACACTACGTGCCTTCAAATCATATTTAGTCAACTTAACATCAAAATATGGTGTGACAATTTCACAACAGCTACATCCCTCAGTATCCAAATACTGGTTAAGCACATCCGACAATCATGATGTGAAACAATTAGTTTCACAGAATTAGAAGTGTGTCTTTAGATGTCTTTTTTTTTTTTTTTTTAATAAAGAAAACAAACCACAACAAACAGCTCTGAAAAGAAAGGAAAGGAAAGAAAAGAAAAGAAACTGGTCACATAGAAAGAAAAGGAAGATTGATGGTAATACTAAAAATTCTGTAATAAGGTCATGTGTGTTCTAAAGCAGGTCAGGACCTGCAAATTAAAATTCCTGTTCTGTTAGAACGAGATACCTGCAATCTTTACTAATTTTGCCCAGTTTGTTTTTAAGAGTTAAAGAGCATCCTTTGCACTTTAACTTAGTGAGAATACAAATATATAATTAGAGGGGTGATGGAACCTTTCATATAGAAAGCTAAGCCTGAGGTGGAACCACTACATGTAGGGACTGGGCCATGAGACAGGAGGACACTGACAAGTGAGAGTGATGCCGCATCCCCTTAGGTCCACGGCACTGGTCCACACTGGAAGAGGATCTGAGACCTAGACTGCTGTACGTGTGTAGTGTGCAAGTGCCATAAAGTAGGAATCACTATTTTAATACTCAAACCAGGACATTAGTAAATAAATTTTAGCTTGCACATCACTGAATATTAGGGTTTTAGTCCCATGGGCATATAACTGGCCAGCTGTGGACTTGCATACTGTTAGAACACCCAAGTTGAAACAAAACCAGTACAGTTTCTCTGGACCTTTCATAATCTACAGAGGATGCTTCATGTTGTGCCACAAATTTTAGGATTGAAAAAAAAAAAAAAGAGATCCATGTAAAAGGAAATTTATTCTGATTAGACAATAAGAACCATGATTTTCACATCTTTAGCTAAAGAGTGTTTTAAAATGAAGATGATACAAAAGCCAAAGTTCATAAATCTGTATTCAGAATAATAATTTTCCTAGCAATGATCCACAGATAGTTGAAAAAAAAAAATCTCATTTATTTCAACAAAGTCTAAATTGGGCTCGAGTACATTTGTTGATAATAAATTTCTCTCTATGTATTTCTATAGATATGCATCTTCTTTATCTATATTTTTATGTATTCAGAAGATGAAAGAGGTGGGAAATACTACTTTCTACATTTTTTGCCATTCTTTTTCTCTCTCTTGCTAATCAGTTTGCAGTGATCTGGTTTTGACTATGAAAATATGACCTTATTTTTCTCCAATGAAATTTTATTTCTGGATATGATCTCACAAATCTGTAGTGGGTAGGGAAAACTAACTGCATCACCGGTTCAGAATGCAAAAGACTCTCAGACATGCTAGAGTGTAATGAAGACCCCAAGTCTTAACAGGAACAGGATTTTTTTGCCTTTCAGGAATTATTTCACAAATTAAACACTCAAACGAATAGGCCACACAACTCGAGAGATGGTTTTTTTCAAGTCTACTGCCTGTTTTATATTCCAAGAACAGAGAAAATAGTATTTTTGCTTATGAATTGGCAAAGCTCCCGGTATAATAAGAATATAAAAGCGAAATGTACACTCTTCCCCTGAGCACTAGGTTTTACATAGCGTGTTTTACATATTGAGCAATACTGACAAAGTGATATTTTTAATCTCCCCACAAAATACAGACTAGTGTTCCCAGGTGTCCCATGAGCAGCCTTTACTTGAGCAGTCCCATTAACATCATTGGAATTCTACATGCATAGATGGGTATAATTTGGATCAGCTGATCAGAGACTATTTTTGTATGGGAAAACATCCCATATGTGTTAGTATTATGGAATCCTCTCAATAAAAAAAAAAAATTAACCCTACATTGAAAGCTTGAAAGATTAGGTCTTAACCAGCCAATAAAACTCTGATGGAAGAAGAATTCAAAGAGAAAGAGAAAGGATGTTATTAGAATCACTGTGCATCTTTATTTTTTATTGTAGAAGTTCCACCCTACTTTGATTAGGCATTCCAAACAGGCTGTCCAGGGAAGTGGTTGAGTCACCATCCCTGGAGGTATTTAAAAGACGTGCAGATGTGGTTCTTAGGTTTAGTGGTGAACTTGGCAGTGCTAGGTTAACGGTTGGAAGTGATGATCTTAAAGGCCTCTTCCAACCTAAATGATTCTATGATTCTGTGTGGTTCACTGTTGCTAGTGTATGTCCTATATTTCTGCTCTCTATTAAAGGAGACCACATGTCTGTGCGTATGCAGCAAGAAGACAAATTTAAAACATAACTTTAGTCAGACACTTCAGAAATAAAAGACAACATCCTTCCTAACCTGTGAGCTTGTGCCAGGAAGGAAAAGACAAGCTCCTAAGGAAGAAAAGACAGAGGGGGAGGTACTATATGCTAATACTTCTAACTGTTGGGTTGAGTAGTCATGCATAGGCATTTGATTCCAGTTGTCACCAGCTGTCAGTTAAGGCACTTACAAATAATGCCATCAACAGCACAATCCTGATAGTGTGAATGCATTTAACACAGTTGAATCCATGTTCTGAATATTATATTTTCTAAGAATATTTGCTTTTATAATACTTGATATGAACTTGATCTCTTCTAGTTTTGAGAAAGATATTTGTGAAGATTTTTCAGCAGTTTACTCTTAAATTAAATTTTAGGAGCATGGGATTTAGATAGATGTCAGTAGAAAAGTCAAGCGCTTTCTAGATTTGCTCAGTGTATAAGAAGATGAAGCAGCACATCTGTTACATTAGTAAACAAAGTAAGGCAAAGATCCAGCTCAGTACACACAGCAGCCTTGCTATAGTAAGGGGGTGAAGCTGTTATTGATGAAGTAATTTATTTTTAAGGACACGTTTGAGTTTGCATTTCATAGATAGCAGGATTTAATAATGAGTGTATCTCCTAACAGCTAATTGAACATAATTCTGTCATTTTATCAACAGGAGTGCAATGTTTTCATGTTCTAATTCCAGGGAATGTAACATTAACTTATTATTACTACATCAAGTTAATTAGACCTAATAGCTGAGTTAAGTGATATGCACTGCCATTAGTATTTATGGCATCAGGCACTTACACTCTAATTCTGCAGGCTATTAATTGGCCTGTAAACACTTTATTCAGGATAGTCTTTGATTTTCTACTCTGTTGCTAAGGGGTGGATCATGGTTTCCTCAGGCCGCAATGAGTGTCATCAGTTATACGAAAGCTTTTTGCCCTCTCACACATGGCCTAGCATTGTTTAAGGACAGAGTGGCCACGTTATTTCTGATACCAGCTAGGATGCTGTTGGCCTTCTTGGCAACCTGGGCACACTGCTGGTTCATGTTCAGCTGGCTGCTGACCAACATTCCCAGGTCCTTTTCTGCCAGGCAGCTTTCCAGCCACTCTTCCCTAGGCCTGTAGTGTTGCATGGGGTTGTTGTGACCCAAGTGCAGGACCCAGCACTTGGCCTTGTTGAACCTCGTATGACTGGCCTTGGCCCATCAATTCAGTCTGTTCAAATCCCTCTGTAGAGCTTTCCTACCCTCAAGCAGATCAACACTCCAGCGCAGCTTGGTGTTGTCTGCAAACTTACTGAGGGTACACTTGATCCCCTTGTCCAGATCATTGATAAAGGCATTAAAGACAACCAGCCCCAGTACTGAGCCCTGGGGAACACCACCTGTGAGCAGCTGCCAACTGAACTTAACTCCATTCACCACAACTCTTTGGGCCCTGCCATCCAGCCAGTTTCATACACATGATTTCATATGCAAATTTTCAAAAAAGATTAAATCCAGTCTATGACTCTAGAAATAAGGAAAGGCACTCCTGGAGAGGTCTATGTTGCAAGTGGGACTGTATCTCGTGTAGAAGGAATTTAGATGTCTTTGAACTACTGAGCTAATAGAATCAATCTTCCCATAACACCACAGACTTCATCCACAAGTCTAAAACATGACAATAGAAAAATTATTTTAGCAATTTGCATGCAAGTCAAAATGATGTCTTACTGAAAATTTCTGAAGATTCATGGCCTCTGGGCACCATTGAGGATTAGAAAAATACAAAATGAGAAGCAAATGTTTCAAAGGGATCTAAAATCACAGAAACCTTGTCTTCAGTACAACAAGACATGAAAAAGCCTCTCAGTATAAAATGGTTATTGTTTGACACCTGTTTGAATACACTTGTAGAACATTCTATACCTTCAAAGTACTTTAGAAGTGTTAGCATAATTTGTTATATAAGCCAATTGAATGTGAATTGGGGGGGTAGGGATTTTGCTGTGATTATGTGCCAGTATCTGAGTAAGTAAGCCCCTTCACCATTTCCTGTTTCCATCTGAAGGATCAAAGACGACAGATCAGCTTTAGAAACTTGTCAGCTAACAATCTAAGGAAGGCTTGTCTCATTACAGGTATCAAACACTGGTAACAAGACATATGATGACACTGAAATTTATTTTGTAGAAGGAAGCTTAATGGATCAAGGGACTGGCAAAGATATTTTGAATGTAAAGTCTTCAGCTTACTGCTTAAAATTCATAGGGAAAAACATTACAATCATGCAGGCACTCTTTGATGGTCTATGTGAAATGAATGGGTGTCCGCTATTGATTTATGATGGAAAACAGACAGTTCTCACTACTAAATATCACAGCCTCATTACCATTAGTCCTGTTACAAATTTTAACAGAATTGACCCAGATATAATGAGCTTTGAACTTGAAATTAAAAGAAAAAAAAAGACCCAAGCATATGCAGTATTTTGATTGGTATGATTTGAAAGAAAGTGTAAAATTGTAAAATGTGTGAAATTGTAAAATAAGAAATCCTAACTTCTATTTGCAGTAGCAGAGCAAAATTTAGTGCACAACGTTCACCAGAAAAGAATGACCTTGAAGCTGTAACAGTTGTGATTATCACCAGTAGCCTTAAGCTGTAGAAATAAAATACTCTTGTAACAGAAGTAAAATAACGTGATCTACTTGGCTTCTTGCCCAGTCACACTGCTCTGTCATAAGTAGAAATACTATGAAAAATGTATCTCTGATTTAATGGCTCTTAGATACTCTATCTGCCATCTCTCTAAAAGCAATAAAAGACCAAACAGTGGTATTACAGAAACACTATCACCAAGTACTGACCTACAGTCTAGAACGGCATCAAGAACAAACAATACCAGAACAAGTTAAACTTTATTCTAACTTTGTGCATATTTTAACCATGTGATTATCTATGCTGAAATTTCTGCAACATGGCCATTCATCCATGAAGAAAAAGTGGACAAGTAAAAACCAAGACAAAAAGCAATTAGAATAAGATATGCAATGAAAAAACCCATGGTACTTGATGGAGAATATTGTGAAAACATAACAAGGTCATTTGTCAGTCAAGAAGGCTCATAGAGCCAGACATAAAAAATATATGCCTTCTGGCAGAACAAAGTCACTCGCATATAAAGTTACAGCCCTCAAAATATCTACACAGCTTCTGTTTAATACTAGAGTCTAGACGGAGGTATCTAAAAATCCATCAAGTTACTTTCTCTAAACAGGCATCTAAAATTTTCCTTCTAGGCTCGAAGAGATGTGTTAATATAGATGAACAGTTTTGAGGAAAATCATCATTAAAAGGAAAAAAGCCAAATTTAAGTGATTTGTTTTTTAAAATAGCTAAATTAGTCTCAGATATTCCAAGGATATGATGTTAGGAAACTTTCTCAATTACAGAGGCTAATGATGTAGCCAAAATAGCATTTTGACACAAATAGCCCTAAGATGTATGCTTCCTTAAAAGGTATTAGAAGAAAGACAAATTGCTTATGTCTTTAATTGCATGAAGTGTGTGAGGAAATCATTAAAGTATATACAGGTAATTATCTGGAATATGGCTGAAAAGACATTTAAATGTCAGCGATTTCATTAATTTTATAACTGAAGATTGAAAACTGGCAAAATAGAGGGTAACAAGCCATGAATGGCTGTCATTATAGGCTAATAGAATATTAGGACTATTCTGATTTCATAAAACTAGTTGGGATTGAGGTACACGCAGAAACATAAAAGTGTGTATGTGTAAGTTAGTAACATCCTCAAATCATCTCAGTCATGCACGCTGTAGGAAATTATTCATGTTGTTGTGATTGCTGACTCTACTGCCTGGAATACATGGATTGTAGATAGGACAGAAAGATTTATCACAATAATACAAGTTGCCTAATGTGCTTTTGGTAGGGCTTTAATCCAAAATCTACTTGAGAAAATAAGAAAGCTAAATTTGTGCAAACCCTAAAAGGAGAGTATAGTGTGTATTTCAAGACATTAGAGAGACCAGGAAAAAATTATCAACCGTAGTATAGCTAAACAGAAATATATTTCAGCACTGGAAAAGTTAGGTTCAACTTGGAAGGCTATAAATGCAGAACTAATTCATGACCATTATAGATGAATAATTCATATATGAAATCCATATCATTAGCCCAAACTTTCCATCCTTCCTGATAGCCACCTTTGCTATGTGAGGGAGTCAGTCAGCCTATACAAAGCGGTGTCATAGAAACAGTGATCTGACATTTGCTTGTTCATAGCTTTGCTTTCTTAAGATGGGTGTTTCAGTCACAATTTTCAGAGGACACTGGATTCAAACTGCAGGTAGACGCTCAGGAAATCAGTCTTAAAGGAGGCAGCAGATGTTACAGTCATCCTACCTACAAGGAAATACTAGGAAATCCCTAGTGCAATGGGCAGCTTAAAATGATCAAGAGACATTTTATTATTCTCCCTTGCTAGAGCAGAAGTGGAAAGACTAGTAACCATATTTCTGTAAAAGAACTTGAAAAATCATATTCTTTTTACATCCAAAATTTAGTTTGTGTTCTTTCACAGTAGCACTTATATACGTTTGTTATTATGTCTGCAATAAATGTAATTAATATATTTTATACAGATTAGCAGTTCTCATTGTTTTAAAAGCATTTAACATTTGATGCTTTGATTTATAAAAGTAAAATATGGAAACAATTAATGCCTCTTGCTACATTTCTTGAAAGGAAAGACATTGCATACCCATCTAGATAAAAGACAAGAAAATGTTTTTTCAAGGAAACAATGTTGCAGATGGAACACACACAAAATCAAATAGATTTTGATCAATGTCCTGAAGACATCTTCAAAAGACATGAAGAAAAATCAGCGTTCTACTCCCAGTGACAAACCCCAAGCGTTTTATCCACGCTATGAGGACAGAGAAGAAGAATGGCAAGCAAAAAATGAAATAAATAAAAATTAATCCATTTCTATTCCTACTGAAAGCAAGACCAAACTCTTTGGGTCTGGGATTTTAGTAAAATCAGACCCCAGAAAGGTGTGCTTTGTTTTCTTTGTTTGTTTTTCAGGAAAAGATAATAAAAAGTCTCATTTAATATTATTTATTTGTCCCTGTTATTCAGTTCCTTGATAATTAGAAGATAGTTTTCATCCCTTGTCAGGCAAAATACTATGTGGAAGCCTAATGATGCCAACCCCCAAAGCATCATTAAGTTACTTGATGGAGGATGTGATTTATGTATGTTATAGAAGCATTTACTCCAGGGAACATTTTGAAATCAGCAAGAACAAAATTTTGTTCTCTGGTAAACAGAAATGTAATGACAGGCTATTAGTTTTGGGTGGCTGATGTTTGATTTCCTGGAGTTATAAAGACAGTCTGCTATTGTTCTAATGGCATTACGTATTTCTGTGGTGGGAATAATTAATGACTGTGCAACTTAGGTCATTACTGTGCTAGCAGACACTGATCAGTTGTACTCTTACACATACATAAGTTTAGGGGGTAAATCAAATTCAACCCATATTTTCAGAAAGAAAAAAGAAACTGCATGTCAAATTCTTGGATATTTGCAGGCCTCATACCAGAGCAGAAAAGAAGCTATATTTTCCAGTTCTGCTTAAAATCTTTAGGTTCAGTTGTTCCTTTAGTCACAAAGGAGTGCAGTCAGACAAGTATTTCATTTCTAACAAAAGGTTAAGGTAGAGAACTGCATTCACTCACAGCTGCTACTGTAGAACAGTGCAATCATCTACACAGTTGAACAGCATCCTGGAAATAGATTAACAGGATGAAGTTCTTAAGTACCAGAAGAAAGAGAAAACACAACAATCAAATACAGCAAAGAGGGTTTTTTTGTTCCTTCCCCCTCCCCCCTACCACTTGTAGTATCATTAGGTCCACTAGAGGCTTAGATCTAATGAAAGTAAAAACACCCACTGAATCCCTTTCTTTGTAAGGTCTGCTGCATAAGAAAAATATGCAGAAACTTTCCCTAATGAAATTTTGTTATGCTTAGCGTGGAGTTAGATATACTCCAGAATTAGACAGCTACTACCACTATTCCAGGCATCTAACTTTTCAAATAACTTTACACTTGAAATATTTCAATCCATAATCACAAAATATATATATGCACTTGAAGATAAACTAAGCTTAGGATATATTGAATAAAAGACAAGTCAGTTTTAAGGCACGGTTTATCAAGTAATACAATCCATGAAAAGGCAACCTGTTCAAATTGACTCAAGGTACTCATTCCGTTAAAAGTTTGCTTGCTAATGGAACATCAGTGAAAGAGAGAGAAGAGGCAAATGCAGGTGGAGTGAGACATGAGTTCATCAGATAGCATTCTTTAAATTTAAGGATCTTTTAAACCCTCTAGTATTGCATAAGTGCAAGAAAACATGTCTATTCATAGCATTACTGTGATACTGTGAACCATTCATTGTCTAACATATATACTAATAAGCATACAAACACTCCAGGATAATTCAGTGTGGCAAGTAAAGGCCGTAAGTAAAGATCTTTGAAACGTATGTCCTTCTCCCACTACTGTTGTGTGGTTTGAAATTATTTCATCATTGGTGATAAAATAAAGTATTATGGGACTAAAATTCTCTGAAGTTGTAACATTACTGTTTCTTACTACTGGAGTTGATAGAGCCATGGGAAATATTATTGTGAGATTTGCAGAAATACAGAGATTTGGCTGGGCTGTAGTACTAGTGTTATCCAATGGATAACTTCAGTTTTGTGAGAGAAACACCAGAAAGGCAAAAGACCTACTCTTTTTAATGAGGTCTTGAGGTTATGGCATTTTTAGGCCCTGAAGATGAAGAAAACATACACAGTTCTTATCAATTATGAGTAGAATAGAGATGGCCAAACAGGAACAGCTTAAGGACATTTGCTCCTTAACTCACTACTACAGAAGTTCTTCTGATACACAGACATAAAAGGGAACATATGCAAAACTTTAATGTGTCCTTTTTTTCTACCAGGTCATGTAAGCAGAGCTAGAACTACTTACTTCATCACGTAAGCTATAAATCACCCTTTTCATTTTTTATGACCCTAGAGGTTTCTTCCTTCCCCTTGTCAGGCTACTATACATTTGCCAGTCTGTGATGTAAGGAGTTTCTAGTGCAGAAAGTGGTGCTGTCAGCAGTTGAGGTTGCATAGGTATGACAAGCATAGTAGTATTACCTACAGTAAAATATCCAAGATATGTAAAGCTCAGGGTAAAAGGCTTAAATCTTTAAAGCTGCCTCATAGATTCCTCCTAATCACTTTGGCTTCTGACTGTAATGTATCAAAATTCTTTGGCTTGCTTAAAAATCTCAATTTAATGTGACTTTACAGGTAATAACCACTGAACACCTGTGTAAGACATAAGACATCTGCAGAATTTATTTTGAAAGAAAATTAGAAATAACGACATAACACTGGGCATAAATATTTTCTTTACAAAACAAAACTGAAGTTGTGGAACAAAATTCAGGTATATCTGCATGTGTTCATTTCACTCCTTCATGAAACTGATGTTAATAGAAGTAACCTTAAGGTACGAAGCAAATGAAATTGTTGAAGGTATCCAAAAGCATTTTGCTAACCTCAGGCTGCTTTGGAAATAAGGTGCAGCTATACAGAGTTTTATTGTGGAGTAATTACTATAATTTACATTCTGGGTTGTTACAGGTAAAACCTGTAGCCAAATGCTTCTAATCCCTTGAGTCCAATTACCTCATTGTAATCATAGCAGTTGGTGCCATATTTAGTTTTATTCAAAATACAATGCTCAAATGTAAACCAGATACTTTCTGATTGTAGGGTAAGTTGCAGACTATCTCTGTTTTTTTTCTGGTGGGTTACTGTGTGGGATGTGTAGCCCTCAATAAACAGCCTATCAGCTGTGCATTCCTTTCCAGTGGTCAAAAAGTTTGAGTAGCTCAAACTACTCTTAAGAAAAATCCCAGACTTGTTCCTTGAAAAGAAAAATAATTCCAGAACTAGTAACTCCAAGTAGATCAGAGGACAGGTGGAAAGGTGACAGGAACTTGGTAGCATCAATCAAAGATAAAGTTAGGTATGTTCAAACCCTAGTGCAAGTTGAAACCACTGCGGAATTCACTGGACTTTTCACATCAGTGAAATAGAAGAATGTTCATCAGCATAATAATTTTTGTCATCACTACTGGCATGTCAAGTTACAAAACTTCTGGCATTAGACTGAATTTCAGTATGACTTGCCATGCCCTGCAATGTCAAGAGGTAAACTTCTGTAAATTGCAGGAGACTGTCATTGTACAACTTCTACTTTGTTCCATAGTGAGGTGTGACAACATATTATAGAGAATCATTTCCACACTGTAGGCAAGTGAAAGAAGTTTACAGACAAGTGAAATAAGTTTATAGAACCAATTATACAAAGTCCCATATGTCTAAAGAAGTAGTGAAGTGTAAAGAATGCTAATATGTAATCTGAATAAACAACATCATCACACATTGCACTGAAATTCACAGGTACCTGAGGGGATATCTGTCTAAAAGCTTCATGAACAATTACAAAAAGCTACTTACATATGCATTTCCCAACAAATAGCAGGTTACACTATACTGACTTTTCGTTTAAATTTCAAAGACTTTTCTAGTGAGCTACATTGCTGGGTATATTTCAGATACGTTTCCTTGGAGGGCAGATGTTTAGGTATTTAGATTAACAAAAGTGAAATATAGGTGTTTGAACCTGGAAATCTCAGCTGTAACATAAATACTTTAAAAATAAAAAAAAAAGCACTATCCTCAGGCAACAAGAAATAAGAATGCATTGTTATCCCATTCTAGCCACAGAAATCAAGAAGAATTTTTTATTTAGAAGTTACTGAGTTTTACATAACTTGGTCTTTCATATGATAATATGCTTGGCAAACTTGATGTTCTAGTGCTTATTCATACTCTAACAGGACTAAATGAGAAGATCTCATGTCTGGCAAGTGGATATCAAGGATACCTCAAAACATACCAACTTCTAATAATCAAATCATCATTGCATATTCCAATTGTCTCACAGAATGGCTATATACAGTAAACACTTATCTCTAGAAATATAACCACTAACATACAAAGCTTGGTCCACCATATTCTCATAAACAAGCAAAAAAGATTAAAAAAATATATCTATATTCCACAGCTAATATCTGACACAATTCTGAATTAGAAATCCAATGGAGGCAAAACCAGAACATATTCAAGTAAATAAACAGTGGGTATGTGGTGGTTTTAGATGTCTCTCATGGAAAAAAAAAGAGCAGGGTATATAAAATTATTCAGGTGTTATGAAAATAATTCTGTAAAATAAATTCAAATCCTTTCAATATATTAAAAAAAAAAAATCTTGTTTTACCTGGATTTGTAGACCTTTTACTTCGATTAATTAAAACACATGCCCAATTAAGATCCTTGAAGAATACAGTAGAATAACAAAGAAGGATCAAATTGAACAGGAATATATGAAAACCAGTGATACGGTCTTAAGGGGCATTATAAGGCATCCTGGCCGATCTTACCATCAGGCTTTTTCTTACTATCAGGCTTTAATACCAACTCTTATGTAGGGTAACATCTTTGGCCAAGATCAAAGAAAGAAAAAAATTACTGACTGTACCTCCTCCTCTATTTCAGTAAGAGCCTGCGCCCAGAAATGCAGCAAATCTTGGAAGTGAATGCCTGGAAACTTTTCACATAATCTGAGCAAAACAAAACTCAAGAGATACCCTTGCTTTAACATGAGAGATAGACAGAAAAATACTCTTTCTTCTTTCCTCCTGAATAAAAGCCAAAGCTGCTTTTTTCCTCGAGCTCACTCAGTCACTGGGGTTCAGGTGATAACTATTTCCTTAACCAGACACGCAGGTTCAGCTAATAAGATAGGTCCTTAGTGGAAGGTTTGATAATGATACACAGAAGGATTACTTTTTGCATTCAAATAATTATACTCATGCAGTGTTACCCAAATACTAAGATCACCTCTTTATTTTCTTTTACCCTACAGGTTTGGAATCTTTTGATTTTCATAAGTTTTATTCATAACCAGGTAACTGCTGTGGTGTTCTCAAATATTTTTTCATATCATTATTGCACTTCATAACAACAAAAAATCCAGGATCTCTTCTGAGCTTCTCTCCAGTCATAAAGAAGAGGAACGGAACATGGAGTTCCTAGTCTCATCGTAAGACAAGAAATTGATTGTTTTCTACCAAATATTCACAGATTAGTGTGCATGCTTGGGATTGGTTCATCACCAGATGAGCAGTTAAAATCTTATAAAAAAAAAAGTTTAAAATGAAAACTTTGTGAAACTTGCAGGACTGACTTACCATAATAGTATGAAATACATGTGGACAAAAAAAATCTCTTTGTTCTATATACTGTACTCTATTATACCAGACTGCTTTTTCAGGTTAGAAATCAGCCACATAGAATTCACATTTCAGAAGAAATTTGTAAGACAAAATATCTTTTTCTTGGAATGATCAGATTCCTGTTGTCTTTTAAGGAAACAGACTGCATATGGAACAAGAATTCTTCTGGTCAGTAGCTATGTTATTATTTCTGACTTAAGCAAGCATAAATATAGAGGAAAAAAAAGTAAAGTTGTTCAGGTTTTCCTCCAAACTTGATTCAAATCTCACTGAAACAAATGGAAATGTGACAAGGTGCTATCATTTGCAAGAATAGCCCATAAGTTCAAGAAATATCTAAACCTCATGCTCTTAAGAAGCAACCTGACTGCTATTGTATGTCTATGAGAGTGCCTACAAATAATAAAACAAATACAAGTTACCATTGTCCACCTTGGAGCATGGCACTCAGTGACATGCAAACTCATTGTAATTATGCCTCAGGAACATTATTAAACTACTGTTTAAATGGAAGTTAATTGAGGCAGGTGACACACATATCTTGTGTGGGCTTGATGCACAAGACTGAATTTTAGCCTTAGCAAAGGTGAGTCTCTTCCTTTTCTGGGAGAAAGACATTTAGATTCTCATATGAAGTTCATATCTCATTTTCTTCAAATGGGGCAGAGGGGGAAAATCCCCATACAGGTCTCCCCATCCACCCACCACTTCGTCAACCTTATAATTTCTTAAAGACTCAAAGGCAGCAGTGTTCTAAGTATTCTCAGTGTTCTTAGTGTCCTCAAAAGGAATATCATTCTTACACTTTGAATATTATTGCATATACTAATTATTACCCATGTCAAACCTTATTACCTCAGATCTACATCTTCAGCTGGAATGAACTGTTAAAATTCCTCTACTGAACTCATACAATTATTGCTAATTCACTTCAACGCTGTTTCACAAAATACATGAAAATCTTGTTACTGAGGCTTTTTAGCGTATCTCATCAATATCCCTCTGCCTCAACTAATACACTGGGATATAGTCTGAGAAGTAGCTTGGAATTAAGACCATCCCTCATTTGCTGAAAAAGAGACTAGCAATATCTTAACAGTGCAGACAAGCAACTCTTCCTGCCACCTCTGAAGTTATTTGGAGGCTATAATTACAATAGTGACAGCAAGCAGAAACTTCCGTTATTTAGGAAAATGAGGACTCTTGCAGTGCACAGTTCTAATATACAAAACCAGTACATTAAGAGATTAGCATTAAAATATTTTTTTTTTTTTTAAATCAGTATTTTAGTTAGCAGAACTTCTTTGTAAATGCAAACTCCACTTCAAAATCAATGAAAAAGCAATATATTTAGAATTTATATTTTTCTCCTGTGTCCAAAGTATTTATGGTGGTTTATCATTACATTAAAATAGAATATATTTCAGAAATCACTTTTGAAGCTGAAAAGTAAGCATTATTATTACTGGATACTTTTGTGCAAAAACATTATGCAAAGCATATTAGTTGTTCACCTTCCATCATAAACCATTAGTGAGAGAAAATCTGAGACAAAATATACCATCAAATACTAAACATAAGTTCAGTCACTTTGGGTAAAGCAAGAGTTTATTGTCATGAAAGGATGGAAAGAAAACCTAGGCTATTTTTGTAGAGGCCTTGTGTTTTTCTGCTTTCTATTGCTAAATAAAAGAACACCTGTTGTAAATATTGTGGAGTAGGAGAAGTAAGGCTGAGGAAAGAAGTGCAAAGGTTTGAAATTCACTGAGGCATAAAGAAAAAACATATAAATAGAACAGGACCCTGCTCTGGTACATCAGATATGATTCATACTGCACTACTCTGCCACACACTAGGAAAAAAATAAACATTACTGTAGCCACAGTAAAATTTCATAATACTTTAGTTTGTTATGTACATCATGATAAGTATCAAATTGTTGAATTCTAGGCACAGGAAACAGAATAGGCCAATTCAGGACAGGATTTGCTGGAAGACTGGCACCCTGTGAAGAACTCCAAGTACAAGTAAGTGCAGTAAGGATAAAACGCTTGCTCTTTGCCACATTATGCTGTAGAAATGCTGAGATCCTTATCCCTTTCCTACTAAAAATAATTGCAACAGTTTTTATTTTCAAGGCTGGAAATTAAATTTAAATTTTTTTAGATGGTCACTGTGAATTCTCTTATCAAGAGCTTCTGGCATCATCTCAGTTACCAAGGCAGGCTAATTTATATTGAAAACATAGTAAAAATTTAATTTTTCGAACAACAGAAATATTCTAATGGTGCTATTGGAAACAATTTCAAAAGTTTGGAATCAATCATTGTGAGGTGTGATGGCAATAAGTATAAAATTTATCATTACCTGAAACTATATAATTGGTTCCTTTCTTAGATTTTAAAAAAATGAGGCTGATTAAAGTATTTTTCCTCCCTCCCAAGCATGTTAACAATGAGAAACTGGTCACCAGCTTTCCATCAGCTTTGGAGTAAACCCCAAATCTTTCCATCAGCTTTAGAGTAAACCCCAAATCTTTCTAGCCAAACAGTTTAGAAATTTTTAAAGAAAGATGGGAAAAAGTTTGAAATCCAGTTAGATCTGAATGATATGTTTATACCTCCGCCCTGTACCTAAAGCATTTTATATATCAAAAGCTACAATAATATAGAATATATGTCAATGTTTTATATTTTGGAGCTCAGAAAAATAGAGCTAAGCAACATCCAAAATCATCATTTTATTATAAAAATTAATCTAGATGACAAAATGTAAAGAAAATAAAGGATTTTTTAAAAATAGGAAACAATTATATTTTGTTTCACCTGATAAAAGACAGTTATGGTTACTCTCTGGATAGGAGGAAAAAAGGCTAACAGCCATTAGCTCAGCTCCTCTGATGCGATCGAAGTAGTTTCAACCTCTTTTGAAATTGTTTCTCTATGGCTACCTTGAAAATTTATGATCACTGAAAGAAATTAATAATAAATTATAAGAAATATGGAATCTTCCTAAAAAAAAAAAAAAAAACAAACAAAAACCAAAACCAAGCCAAATAGCTTTTGCCTGAAGGGTAATGTAAAAGATTTCAGTTTTACTTTCAACATTTTTTTGAAAACATAAAAATACTGGATAAGAGAGAATGTAATGGAAGGGGAAGCAACAAAGTGAATGTGCTATTCCTTTTACTTTTTATCCTTCTCTAGAATTCATGAGAAGCAATTTTCAACAGTTCAATCTCCTGGTGTTCTGACTTCCTATAAGAAAAGTTAAGTCACAAGGAAGATGGTATTCATGTCTTCCAAAGCTAAGCTGATTCTTTTTGTGGGGAATCCCTGTCTCCTTTTCTTTCCATAGTTACTGTGTAAGTACTAGTGAGGAGCTTCTGTACTGCAAGAAGAGGACCAGAGGCATGCTGAAGATTTTGACGTGTGCACTTCAGTCTGGATCATCCCCCTGCACAATGCCAAAGCAGAACATATACTGTTCAGCTCACAGGCTTTCTGAGCTATGAAGAGCTGCAAAATATACCAGTGTTTGAACCTTCTGCATTTGAAATCAGAAAGGCATGTCAAAGTCAACTAGCAAGGCTATAGAATCTGCACCTGTACCAGCCCGTTACATAGCTCTTTCAATAGCTCAAGGATGACCTTTTTCCTTCCAGAAGCAGAATCTCCCCTCATCCCACCCACTAGAGTAAGCTAAACTTTAGGTAACACTTCTCCCAAGTAGCAAAGTTCACATGAACTTTACAAACATAAAAGGACACTTAGAGCATCAGCAGAACAATTACTTATGACAGCATACATTACATGACTGTTTAAGATAGGAAGAAAGGAACAGCTTACATCATTTTGAAGAAGTCAAAATTTGGCCCGAGTCAAATATAAAAGACACATTGTACAGGCAGAAACCTACTAAGATAAAATTTCACTTTATTGAGGTAGTTTCAGTGACAGGTATCCTAGGTTTCTTGGACAGACGAAAATAAAGGTAATGAAATCTAAAATCAGGAATCTTCCCTTCATAATCGCTGATTAAAAATAACTACGTGCTGCTGAGTACTACAATAATTTATGAATGAATTTTTCAGCTCTTGTGAACATATTAAACAAAAAAATCTGTATATGTTGTAGTGCGTAGCAGAAGAGTGAAGTCTCAGCTGCTATAAATTTGTTTAGTTCTACTGATGGTAGAGATTTTGGTTTATATCAGCTGTATCTGTCATCTAAACAAGTTTGGCTGAAGCAAGACACGCCAAAAACCCAGACGAGGTATCTACTATATAGAAAAAAGTTTCTCTTTTTATCACAGATCAAGATTTGTTTAAGAATATAGCTATCCATTAATGTCAGTGTTCTATCCTTCAGATTACTCAACATTAACTAGAATACACTAGTACCAGAGATGCAACAAGTATTTGACGATTATATGATGTATATATTGCATAACTATCTGAATGGCATATATTCCTCTCTCAAATCAGTATGTTCAGATATTATGCAAGCTAACTTGGAAGAAAAAGATGTATTTAATTCCCCCAAAAGCCAAGGAATTAGCCAAATAAAGCATAAGAAGCACCTTTCTTGTAAGAGACTGCTCCTTCCAACCATTAATCGAATAAGAATAAAGTAGGGTTTCTCGGGCATCAGAAGAGTTCCTTATTCCAATAATTAAACTCTTTTGATCTTTTTTTGTAATTCACTATAAAGTGAACATCCACCATTTGCAATATTTGAATACTTTTATTACATGCCATTAACAGACAGACTTATTTCCAGAACTTTGACAGAAATCTTTAAAAGCTGCATCTTGGTATGAACAGAGTGAAAAAAATAAATAAATAAACAAAATAAGACAAATTTGAGAAAGTTTTACCTCCTTGAGAAAAAGCATAATGGGTGCAGTAAGAGGAACAGGCAAGAGACCTTGGCCAACTTGTACACAAAGATATTGTTTCTCTCCAATTTAAAAGCCAAAATGTTAGAAGGCGGTGCTTGAACACAGTCAAAATAAACATGAGGTCATTTGCTCAGAGCAGAGAGAAAGAGACATCATTTCCCTTCCTATATAGTTTTGGTGGTGTTCTTGGGGTTTGTTGTTTTTTTGTTTGTTTTTAAGAAGTCACTAGCAGCAGCCTTTTACCATAAAGTGTTTTGTATTTCTTTGGCTCAATGAGACATATCACTGACAAGCTGCCATATTCTCCTGCCCGAAATGTCCAGTTACAGTCTATTAATCAAATATCTTGGGAAGATAAAAACCTGCAACTTCATATGACAATATCTTTATAAAAATCTATTTTAAAATGGAACTTTACGGTCAAAATACAAACACTTCTAATTGTATAAAAATGTGATAATTTTCCATATTATGTGAAAATAATGTGAGATAATCTTAATGCAAGCTGCCTTCCCTGTCTACAACATGACTTCATGCCAGATACTGTTTTGGTCATTATTTCATAAACAAAGATCCACATGAAGAAAGTACTGAAGAAGGATTTCAGTCACAATCTATTCAAGGTGCCTTTCCAACAGTGAAATCACAGAATCACAGAATAGTCAGGGTTGGAAGGGACCTCTAGAGATCATCTAGTCCAACCCCCCCGCCAGAGCAGGGTCACCTACAACAGGTTGCACAGGACAGCGTCCAGGCGGGTTTTGAATGTCTCCAGAGTGGGAGACTCCACAACCTCTCTGGGCAGCCTGTTCCAGTGCTCCACCACCCTCAAAGTAAAGAAGTTCCTCCTCATGTTAAGATGGAACTTCCTATGTTCAAGCTTGTGCCCATTACCCCTCGTCCTATCAATGGGCACCACTGAAAAAAGACTGCTCCCATCCCCCTGGCATCCTCCCTTCAAGTATTTGAAAGCATTAACAAGATCCCCCCTCAATCTTCTTTTCTCCAGACTAAAGAGACCCAAATCCCTCAGCCTCTCCTCATATGAAAGATGTTCCAATCCCCTAATCATCTTTGTAGCCCTTTGCTGGACCCTCTCCAGCAGATCCCTGTCCTTCTTGAACTGGGGAGCCCAGAACTGGACGCAGTATTCCAGATGCGGCCTCACCAGGGCAGAGTAGAGGGGGAGGATGACCTCCCTCGACCTGCTGGCCACACTCCTTTTGATGCACCCCAGGATGCCATTGGCCCTCTTGGCCGCCAGGGCACATTGCTGGCTCATGGTCATCCTGTTGTCCACCAGGACTCCCAGGTCCCTTTCCACAGAGCTGCTCTCCAGGAGGTCGGCCCCCAACCTGTACTGATGCATGGGGTTATTCCTCCCCAGATGCAGTACCCTACATTTACCCTTGTTGAATTTCATTAAGTTCCTCTCTGCCCAACTCTCCAGCCTTTCCAGGTCACGCTGTAAGGCAGCACAGCCTTCTGGCGTATCAGCCACTCCTCCCAGCTTAGTGTCATCAGCAAACTTGCTGATGGTACACTCTATCCCTTCGTCCAGATCATCGATGAATATATTGAACAGGACTGGACCCAGTACTGACCCTTGAGGGACACCACTTGTTACTGACCTCCAACTAGACTCTGCACCACTAACCACAACCCTCTGAGCTCTATCTGCTAGCCAGTTCTCAATCCACCCCACTGTCCATCCATCTATCCCACACTTCCTAAGCTTGCCAGTGAGGATGATGTGGGAGACAGTGAAATCAAAGTATCTCAGCATAGTTTGATCATGTTAACTTCCTCAGCTGTGCTTTAAGCTCACCACTGTGTTCAGAAGTAATACAAGAGGGTCTGTGATGAAAAGCAAGACAGTAGTTGTCATTCTAAAGTCTTATTTTTTTCTGCTTTATTAAACGGCTTTTTTCTCTTCTAAGAGCTTTTAGGCATTTTTTTTAAAACGAAACAAAACATACTTTTAGAAAATCTGTTTGTATACAGTAAAAAACCCTACAGTTGAGGAAGAAACAATGCAAGTTTAATGTATGTATTTCTCCTGTTTTCTGTAGATCCATTAACTTCATTAACATAGATTCACATCCATTAACACCTGCACAAATAGGTCCATAATGATTTTTGCTTTACAGAAGATAAAGAAAACATACATGTAGGGCAGAAATGAATGGATTTTGTTACTCAAACTATTAATAGTATTTTCCGTATACTACGACAATAGAGAAGAAGGAAAATCACTTAAAAAACAATTTTCATTGCAAGATTTTGGAGAGTTACTTAACTCCAGAGCCATAATGGCTTTCGGGGGGGGGGGGAAAGAGTTAAAAATTTAAAAGTTGCTCACAATTACAATAACATCTTTTAACATGATTTGCATAAATTGAAATTGGGTAGACATAAAGGCTTTGAGAACAGGTATGATTTTTCATTTCATAGCAATTAACATGATGTAGTTCTACCAATTTGGCCTGTAGCTTGCACTGAACTACAAAGTGAATTTGTCTAAACATGATCTAAATGTACTTTGCATATTTTCTATTCTGAATTTTAAAGGGGGAAAAAAGTGGATTTTTGTAGACAATGCGCTTTTTTTACCTTCAAAGCCAATGCTTTTCTACTGGTTATTTTAATTTTTCATGATCACATATAATTTTAATGTGGTAGAAATTAAATATGGCACCTGACACACATTCCAATCAGTGCATATAACTGGTTTTAGATAACCCTTTATCCGAAATAGGAATTTAAAGTAAATTATCATACTACATGAGAGCGTACCTTTTTGATAAAAGCTATAGCATGGACAGCAACATCTTGTAACTTCCAAATAATTGTTTCATTTTTTTCTGAGGATAGCTATGTTTACATGAATCTTTCTCACCTCTAACAAACACTTAAAAAAATTATCTTCTTATGGCAGATGATACGTTACACACACACTCACAAATATTCACTGACTGCCTTCTAACACAAGTTCTCCAGATTTCTCTTTTTCTGAACTCCCTGATTTTAAGATAAGGCTGCCTCAATATTATTTTATCAGGAAGATAATTTTAAAATTATTTTTTGTTTAAGATAGGCTATTACATGTCCAAAAACCTTAAATAGATCACATTTTGTTATTTTAATTTATTCTGGAAGGGCTGCATTTTCAGAAATTACTCACATGCAGAGAATCTTAGAGGAAACATTTCTCCCAGCTACACAATTCAGACATTTCCTTCTGACTAGCAATCTGACGTGTCTTTAAAAGCTGCAGAAATTAAATCTCTACTACTCTTCTGTGCTATGTATTCCAGTGTTTCAATATCATTATCAATAGAAAGTTTTTCACAATTTTAATCTAGATCTTTTTTGCCTTAACCAATTATGTCTATCATTTCCCATCTTAACTTCCTCTGTCAAAAATTTCCTCTCATCCATGACTAAAAAATTGATATGTTTTTACTGTTTGCAACAAGTAGAAAGCAGAAAAAAAACGCCTGCGGAAAGGTTTTCTGCATTCCTTGAGCAGCATGGGCCTGAGTTCTAACAGCATTTCTGCAAACAGACTGCAAAGGGGTACTTGCTAATGAAGCACTGTGATTGTCCATGACTCTACACGTGCACCAGAAAACTTGGATCTGAGGCTGTTAATGGTGGTGTCAAATAATCTGGGAAAAAACTTCAGGTGGAAGGAATAAACACAATACAGACTAGAAAAGTAAAAAAAAAAAAAGAATCATTGTGCTTCTGTAACAAGGCAAAAATAACAAATATGTGCATAACAATTTTGGGCCAATAAGAAATAGACCAAAGTGTGACTAAAATCTGCCTGTGACTAAAGAATGCATTACACAAATGCAAAGTTAATGCTCCAAATCTTCACGGATCTTATCAGATACCTGGATACCTAAGGTCTGAATAGAATCACAGTTATAGATTCTTTTCAAACTATGAGTACTCCTGCACAGAAGAGGTGACTACTTTTATTTAAAGTTTCCCCTCTCATTGTACTAGCGACTGAGGCACCAAAAACCCCTCTTTATTTTACCTGAGCCAGCTGATCAGACACACAAAGAAAGCATGTCCTCTTTCATCAGAGTCAAAAGCAGCTTCTCACTGGTCAGACATCTTATAATTTTGTGTTACTAATCACTCATTGTCTATAACTATTCTCTCTCAAACTCTTGTATAATCTACAACTAAACTCATAATTTATTTTCTCATAAACTACTTGGACCCAAAGAGTTTGTACACCTATAACTATGCAGGAACAGATTAGGATGATTGGGCATTGTGACCCTCCCTACAGGAACATGACAGACCCTCCCTAGCTAAGCTGTCACCCCTATTCCAGGCAACAGCAAGGTGACAAAAGCCCTTTCCTTTTATGTTCTCTATCCTAATCCCAAATCTTAGTCAGCAACCCTCCTCCCACACCCTGCCATCATTTATTACGTTCTTTCCCATTTTCCCACAAACTTTACTTAAAAAACTGAGGTAAAGCTTTTAAACCACTAGTCAAACCCCTAATGGTTTTGGCTTGCTGAGACACAACATTTTGTTCCAGCTGTGAAACTGCATTCTAGAATGCCCAGTGCTTGGCCTGAAAGGGGGATTGAATCCAGGTGCAGACCATTAAGCACTAATATGCACTGCGCTCTGCTTCTGCCTCTCCCCTTCTCCTTTTTTTTGGTAGCTTCCTCGATTATACAAATTGCCTTCCTTCTCCCTCACATATTATGAGCTTTTTTGATTCATGAATTTCAGAGTCTAAAAAGACATATAAAGAGAGCTAACACCCTTTCAGTGACAGCGACTTTGACAAGCATGGTATGAAACTATCATCCTCATTCCCTGCACAGAGAGAGAGGCATATTACTGATGCCATCCTTAAGTAAAGACAGGCAACCATTTAAAAAAAATGCAAGCAGCTGCATTTTAAGTGAGATTTGTGCATTACTAAGCAAGATACTGTAATAAAGAAAAATATATTGTGCTATGGCAAGGATTATGAAATGCCTGAGAGACCCATAAAGCATGATTAACAGAACATTGTGGATTTATAAAGCTCTAATGGTATAAATTTGCTATTCATATTTTAAATGAAACTGAACAGTTGCATTTTTCCAAAACTCTTCTTCCCATGCACTGTAATGACAGGCAAGTTGTTTCAACACTATGGTCAAACTTGAATCTTTTTCTGAATGCAATTTTGAGCTAGAGTTAACATGAGGGTGACTCAGAAGAAATCTTTTGTTTGTGGTACGTACGTGAAAAATAAAAATTAATAAACCAGGTTGGCCAAGAATACTGCTTATTGGAAAATGTTTAGTAATAAATTTCAGCAGTTTGACTTCTTAAACTCCAGAAACTGAAGTGAGTTTTAACACACACACAAAAAAAAAAAAAGCCTGGACTTGTCCATAAGAAGAAAGCACATGAGACAAGTGAGACTATGAATTAGTAATACACCGACTAATTTCACTCATGTAGACAGCTGCAGCACAAGAATGCACTCCTGGTAAAAACTAAAAATATTTGCTAGGGAGTAGTGAGGAGCATGCAGTGAATACTAAATTCACAGTTGGCTCTGTACAGCTTCTGCACAGACAAGCCTTCACTTTATCTGAAGTTCCAAAGTTACTCTAATTACACAAGATGTCTCTCTCAATTTGTGCATCAAGACAGAAAGATGTTACCACATGATCTGCAGCATGTTCTAGCAGGAATATGTTGTTTTTCAAACATAAGCAAAAGTAGATTCAAAATTAAAATGCTTTTTTCGTTGCAACTGCGTACCTCCATCCATCGTAGGTAGGCATTTTCTCTCATATATCGACAAATCACCGTGTTTTAAATTCATGTCTTTCCACAAGCTCAGACAACGAGACATCTACAGTTAAACTGTTTGACTATAAATGGACCTGTGCCAACTCTCACATGTGGGAATAATCTGACTTGTCACCTCTTTATTCTTATGTATGATTTCTCAGCTATATCAAGACCTTTTCATTACTTTTTGTTTAGTAAATAATTTATGTGGTTTGAAATGGGCTTTGCATACGCTAAACATGTTTGGGATGAACTATTCAATTGAAACTATCCAATTGATTCGATGCAGTGTGAAAGGTTTTTAATTAAAATATATGTTTTGCCAGGATATGAGAAGAACAGATTGTGTTCACCAAGAGAGAGCTTTCCATGCCTCTTAAATTACAGATCATTTAATTTATAATTGACAGAAATGGAAAGGAAGTGCTAGAACCTAACTTTAATCTTCCTTGTATGGTGCAAAAAAAATTACTAAGAGATGATAGGTAATTAATAATTTTTCTCTATTTTTATCTTATAAATTTTAGAAGGGTAAATATAACTTATCCAAGTAGCTTTATTTCCCAGCAGACTGGAAGATTTCTCTTCTTTACAGCACCTCCTTCTTTCTTGGTAAATAGTCTGAGCCTTCTACACTTTCCATTGTGAGCTTCTCCAGAAGTTGAGCAAAACCAGTAAATATTCTTGACAGGTCTTCCATTATAATTGATATTTTTTAGTAACTGAAGTGGTTTTGCTTCACTAGCACACATTGAACTTGAGACTCACTAAATTGGACTAAATATACTTGTCATATAAAAGGCTGTTTTAGCTGTGAAGAACCCAAGACTTCTCATTCCAGCAGTAGAGCAGCTACTCCTGAGTTGATGTCCACTTTCATTAGGAGACTAGGCTTTTTTTTTTTTCCAATGTCATCAGATTGATGGATGAGAAAAGACTTTCAGATAGATGATTCCAGAAGATAAAAGAGGAAAGCGACAGGTGGCCAAATTCCGAAGCAACAAAGGAGGAAAATCAAGGATCTCCAGGACACAGCCCCAGTAATCCAGAAAACTGACATTGATTCAATTAGAAGTTATGTTATTTTTCAGAGTCAGTACAAACAAACAAAAAAAACCTATTTCATAGTCATGTGGAACTATGAAAATGGAACAACTCAAAGTGATAGGTAACATCCCAGAATCAACTTGAATGTGAGAAGAACAATGAACGCTATACTTCCCATGTCAGAAGATAAGCTTGGATGGAAAAAAAATAAAAAATTACTAATATCAGTGTCTGAGAAGGAAAGGCAAATCACCTCAAAACTCTCATTCTGGAATTACCAAGAATGCCATATGATAGGATAGAAATGGACACCAGCTACTCTAAATTTACAGGAATCATTAGAATTGCCTCACTGAAATTATGCCAGTTATGTATATACTGTAAGTGTTAAGGAAGGCATTAATTAAAATGAGAAAAAGGTTAAAGAAAATTTAACAGAATTTAGTAAAATAGACTAATAATTATTTGGTCATAGAAAAAAATTTAGGCTTTGTGACTACCAATATTAAAGTAAACAGATTATCACTTCAAGATTTGTCAGTTTTCAAAATGTTTTGTTGTTTAACTCATCTTCACAAGCATTTTGGATCTTGTGTGATACAATTCAGAGAAAACGCTGTGTAGGATTTACATATTAGGGTCTTGATTAAATAAAATAATTTGTGTGCTCCTTTGGAATGACAAGGCTCTGAAATTGATGTTTCTGAAACATATCTTTTATCACTACCCTGCTTTGATCTAAATAAAAGAAAATGGATGTTTGGCACAGGAAATTAAACTACTGTTAGATGGGCAGTTTCAAAGTTACACTGCAACACGACTGATTGGGAAAGGCAGTTTTCCACATAAGTAGAAGGGTGGTCTGGCCTTTCTGTACCAGAAAGTCCTAGTCCCTGTAGCTGAACAAATAGGGACAAGCCTCAGGGAGAAGGTTCATGAGTTTTTTTGGAAACACGGAACATCTTCATGTATAATTAAGGCAAAGAACATACAATGTTAGAGTCTAAACTCTTTGGAAAGTGCTGAAAATCTGCCAACTGCAAAACAGAACATAATGTATAAACAATCAGGTTGTAAAGCAATTTAGAAATTCAAGAAGTGATGTAATTCTCATTATCATTCATGTAACACAGGCAAGTAATAATGGTATCATGAGGCATGACTTTTTTTATTAGCATAATTTTCTTCTTGATGCTACCATTATGGTTTTCTTATGTTGACAAATGACTGCTGCCCATTCCTACATCTGCTACCCTCTCCCTTAAACAAACTATTTTACGCTTCTGTTCTAGTTTAAAATAAAAAAAAAAAAACAAACCTAAACAACCCTTTTCATTTTATTTCTGTTTAATTACTTTGTTTTCTGCATTCATTTATGCCACCATTATCTGCTGTTAGAGATAGTTGAGTTACTGTTATATGTTGATAATCAGGTAAAATTTTGTAAGTGTAAACTTTGAAAAATATTGTTTCTGCTTTTCCCTAATCATTCTGGATATATACTCTACTATAATTGTATTCTGCATGGGAGGTATTCTGAAGTATATTTTCTATATGGGGAAAAAAAAATGGAAACAATTTTCAGATCAAGCAGTTAACAATAAAATGTTGTCTAGCTCAAAGTTTCATGAAATTGTTAAATTAATGCAATTTATCTACCCTACAGCAGAGATACCATTTCCAGAGACTGTGAAGATGTTTAAAACATAGAGCTATCATTATAGGATCCAGACTCAATCTACGTAGATCTACAAACTGAATTTTAATACAGAAGACCCTGTAGCAATCTGAGCGAAGATTTTGAACTATGACTTTCCTCCAATCTTTGAAGTACTTGCTCGGTTTTCAGTAATGCTACCTACTGAGCTATCTTCCATGGAAATCACAGAAGCTTGGAGCTAAACTACCTGTCAAGTCTTCCCGTGTAAGTCTCTGACTTCTGCTTTAGCAGGTCCTAGGGTCTTCAGTGAGGCATCAGCTATAACCAGCATCCAAACCGAAAAAAAGACATTTTCACTGTAGTTACCTTCCAGTTGGTTACCCATGAACAAATATATTGTGACTGCAACTACTTCTGTGATAATCTCGTATTTTAGTTCAGTAATGTTCCTGCCCAGGAATTCTAACAGCAAGCATGGCAGTCTATCCCTCCTTGGTTTTAAACATGAAATTATTTACTAGTCCCTTCCTAGTCAACACAGCCACACAGTAAACCACTATGAAAAACTATCAACACATATACCCTCTTTTATGATTCTTTAAGCAAAAGAAATTAGGAGCTTCTTTACTTTACAAGTTTATAGAAAAACAGCATGACCTAGAAGTACTGCAGATGCTAATAACAGCTGGCAAACTCATTTTTCAAAATAGGGCAACTCCACTTATGGAAAATTGCAAACCAGCTAAATCCCCACCTTGCACAGTTGGAGAACATGACTCATCATGACATCTTTCTCTAAAAATTTCCGTGAAGAAAATATTCCTGATGAAAAATATAACATTTTTGTAATGAGAGCATGACACAGACAATGGAATAGAGTGGAGATTTTAAATCAAGGAATAAAAAACGTTTTAGACTGTCGTGGTTTAGGCCAAATCCCACTGGGGACGTGGGGGAGCCCAGATGGGACCGACAGATGCTCCCCTCTACCCCTCTTCAAAGAGAGAGGCAGAGGAGGAAAAAGAGACATGAGTTTAGAAGGAACTAAACTACTTTAGTGAAATATTAATAATAAAATAAAAAGAAAATAATGAAATATATACAAAACCGTATCAAGCTCCCAGGATGACAATCACGACACCGGCTGCCACTGGGGCAGTCCCAGGCTGGACTCAGTGACAGACGGTAACTGGATTCCGGATCTGCATTCAGGATCGGGACCAAAGGCAGACGAACAGAGTCCTCCTCAGATTGAGGCCATTGAAGGAAGAGAGAGAGAGACAGAGCCAGCGCTCCTCCTGACCCTTTGATCCCTCAGCTTTTATACTGAGCATGATGTGGATGGGATGGAATACCCTGTTGGTCAGTTTTGGGTCACCTGGCCTGTCCGCTTCTCCCCGCAGGTGGGAGCCCACTACGCTTTTCTGCTTCTGACCCTCCAATGTGGCAAACAACAAAGTTGGCTGGCCTTGGCTGTTATAGCAGTAAGTATAAGCAAGAGCCTCTCCGCATCCCATGCCTGGGCATCAACTATAAACATTGGTCTTATCACTCAGAGATCAAACATTGTCTGCACAATGTGCTGTTAATTTCAGCAGTTAGAAGAGGCCCAGCTAAGAAGCAAAGTTACTGAACCAAATTGGTCCTGTTTTACCTCAAACCAGGACATAGACAATATTTTTAAATTTCAGTTCTGAAAAATGAACATTTTACTTGTAAGAAATTAAAATGGAAAGTGTTTGCATTTTCATTTTGGATACTGAAATGGTGTAACAAAAATTTCTTTTTGTAAAAGCTAAAATAAAAATATATCTATCTTCAAATAAAAATAAGAAAGCAGTTCTTTTCATCAGAGGCTTTCCATTACCATGTCAAAAAAAAACCCTAAGCATAAATATATATGATATAGTATAATACTTCAATATTCTCAGTATTTATGAAAACATTTCTAGTTAATTCATGAGCTGTTTTTTTTAAGGATTCACTAATTCTTGATTACCTAAAGATTTTTTTAAAATGAACTGCTGTTGCTAATGAGCAAAAAACCTGTTAACCGTCACTGAAAAAAAAATTACACTGGAAAATTCTATTTCTTCCTTTACTTGTGAAAAGAAAGCAAGCTCATGGAAAAAGACAATAAAAAGAAAAATAGTTTACCCTTTATCCTCCCAAATCAATAGGTTAATCAAAAGAATCTTAAATTACATGACATTGTAATGCCCTACAGAAACAAACCACTCTAAGATCTATACTATCTTTACCAAGAACAAGATAACCTTAGACTGGGCATTAGATGTATTGTACAAAATTGATTGTTGCTGTTTAAAGAAAATGCATTTAGGCTAAATGAACAGAAACCTATCACAAAAGAGACAGTAAAATATGACTCTGCTGTATGAAAAAACATCTCTTAAACATTGAAATTAATTAACACAAACTTGATATGGCATTCTTAAAATATTTTAAGAATTGTGCCATCACATTAATTTCAAAGAGAAAAAAAAGAAACTGAATCAAATGAGAAAGTACT
The DNA here is from genome assembly GCA_013398815.1 of Ibidorhyncha struthersii. Taxonomy (NCBI): domain Eukaryota; kingdom Metazoa; phylum Chordata; class Aves; order Charadriiformes; family Charadriidae; genus Ibidorhyncha; species Ibidorhyncha struthersii. The sequence goes on from VZSZ01007999.1 coordinate 466,900, forward strand.
TTAATCTCAAAAAGAAGCTCCCCCCTCAAAAAAGAGTAATGGAAAACCATCAACTGTTTTGCTCTTATCTTGCAGAAAACGAGGCATGAATGAACCCAAGAAAACTCCTCTGAAGCCAACGTGTATGCACCCACCTGGTGTCAGATAGTATCAGAGCAAAACCAAGCACACTGAGAGTTTGAGACTCCCTAATATAAACTTAGTTTAAGGGATGAAAATCTGAAACGTCAGCGGGGTGTAGGGCCCAAAGTCCACCTAAATTGAACCAGCACATAGTCAGTTCTGTTAATTCATGCATCAATTCTGAAAGCAGGTTTCTGTACTATATAGTAAAAGAGCTACCCAAATAAATTAAAACCATATTGCATGGGTGAGGGTTATTGGTTATTGGATTGGATACAGTATGTATGTAGTGTATATATAGTAATTTCATGCCCAAGCTAGTGTCATCACAATGCATTCTGCTCTGTCATGAAGATTCTGGGCCAGTCAGATGCTCAGCTGGGCAACACAGAGATGTTTTCAGTCACTTAGGCATGAGTCAGAAGACATCTTAAGCAGGCAAACTGTATTTGAAGTGGTAGCAGATGTATTTTCAAATATTTGACAGACAAAGTAAAAGCGGATGTATCTGAAAGGAGGGATAAACCCCAGGATATAATTCTGCCTCTAGAACTCCCAGAGAAAATACTCCATGCCATGGAGCAGCTTAAGGCAATAACCTGGTGTAAAGCAAACCTTGGAAAGTGCATGCAAATTAGCAGCAGGCAAAAGGAGCAAGTTGAAGGTGCACAAAAAGCCAGACCTTCAGATCAGGACAAGTTCAGCATCAGTTCATTCACGAGTAAATTTCCCACTGTTTCACTAGGCCTGTGCTGCTTTCAGAAATCACAACACAAGTTTGCAAGACTTAACCAGCAAAAAAATTATTTTCCGTTACATTAATCTAATCACCATGACTGCCCCTAGCAGAACCCATTTGCCTTCAAGGTACTTAGCAGAAAAAAAGTGAAGACAACCGAAGTTTGTCTATCTAGTATTGATGTAGAGAATGCCTTTCATACATATCAGTGTTTGCTACTCAAGACTGATCAATATCTGTGTTCTTATGCTGAATGTTGTTTAGTTAAAAAGTAATTTCAAAAAGAAAAAAATCTATACAGTACTAGAGAGCAACACACTTATCAAAGAATTCTTGGTCTATAACGGCCTGGAATTGCTTCTAACATGCAACTTTTGCATAAAATAGAATATTATTGCATCACAATGTACAATTGTTGAGGGCACTTAAAACTAGGCAGCATAATCAGTGTTTATTCATTTTTTTCATTCGGTTTGTTCTTTGCAGGTTTTTTTCTGAAGGTATATAATCAACACGTTGTGATACCAGAGATGTGAAATAATGAACTAACGAAAAATATTAATTATTATAGAACACCTGCAAAATTATTTTCATTGCTTTTTTATGATTATAATGGTATTATGACACAAGTCCTAAAAAGTAATGTACAGATATTGTTGCTTGATTAAATGGCAGATTTTTTGAGTTAGTTAGTTTGAATGTATATATTTTTCATGAATTTCAATACTTCAAATTATTTTAAAGTTTCCTGACATCAGACCCCAAGATTGGAGTAAAACATCATTTCCCAAAGGGATTAAAACACTGAAAAAACTTTTTTTTTTTTTTTTTCCTTTCTTTTTTTTTCCCCTAGTGTTTGCATTCAGGAAGGCTGGTAGAGCTGGCTGACTAATAGACAAAATCAGTATATCACCACCATTATCAGTATCTTAATATCATTGTCAAAAACAATACTGAGATTCTAGGAGATGAGCAATGTGGAAACAGGGGTCACTCGGCTAAATATAAATTTAGGTTGAACTTCAGTTTTTTGTGAAGTGTAAAGACAGTAACATTTTGGCTTCTCGATTCTATAGACTATATTCTCTGGCACATCTGTCATTCTAACGATGATAAAACTGGCTGCTCTGAAATCAGATCTCATTTTCCTAGAAACTCAGCCAGTTGTTGTCTTAAAAGAAGCAAAAACTGAGACCGTATCTGCCTTCTATCCAAAGGCCACTTACTACTATGGTGACTTTTTATCATCCTACCCTCTTTTTTAAAATGAAATTAAAATTTGTAATTAAATGAAATTTCAATTAATTTAATGAAATTAAAGTTTTAATTTTTTAAAATGAAATGAAATACTTAATAAATTTAAAAAACAAACAGACAAAAACCGGTGTGAAGAGTCCATGAATCCCAGTGCTTTCTTCTCTTGTCAGTAGTTTCATAAAGAGCTGGATAGACATTTCAGATGTTCCTGCAGGGAAACAGAAAGATGAAAGCAAGGAGGGTTTTTGTCTTTGCTTCCATAATCTTGAAGGAATCTGAGCAGTCCAGGCAACAGCATCCCACACAGTAGAAAATGAAAAGATTTAAAAACTTAGCTGCTTGAAAACATTCTCTCATGTAAAAACAATGTGAGGGGAAATTCAGAAGGAAAACATGAAGAACCAAAAAACATCAACAAGTAAAAAGTAATTCACATTTAAAATATGCTTCAAAAATTAGGTAGGTACGTGGATCTATTTCACAACAAAAAAGAACAAGCTAATGCATATCAAAATGACGTGCTGTTTTCTATAATACTGTACCTCATCAAATACTGAACATTTGTACACAAGGGGAGCATTGCTCACTTCTACCTCCTCTTGTCAACTTTGCCAAAACCATTAATTTAAAATAACGTACGATGTTATTTGATTTTCTGTTTAATATTCTAGATATAAAAGTCAAATCAAAATCACATTCTTGTTCCAAAATTATCTTCCCAATTACAACTAGCATAATTACATATTTTGTATTACATCACAAACATCTGCATCCTAATAGAAATCCTCTAGGCAGTCAAAGCACACTCGAAAAAAGTTACTGTATGAAAAAACCCAACACCACCCACAATAAAAAAGCAGAGTTTCAGGGAGACTCTCCAACACAAGTCTTTGTATTAAATACAGATACTGAATCGCTGCCCAGTGGAGTCCTGCTTCCTCCACTGATCATAGAATCATTATGGCTGGAAAAGACCTTTGAGATCATCAAGTCCAACTGCTATCTAACTCTACCAGGCCCACTTATAAACCATGTCCGTGAACACCACATCTAGACAGCTTTTAAATACATTCAAGATGGTGATTCAACCACTTCCCTGGGCAGCCTGTTCCAGTCTTTGGTAACTCTTTCAGTGTAGAAGTTTTTCCTAATGTCTAACCTAAACCTCCCCTGGCACCACTGGACACCATTTTGTCTTGTCCTATTGCTTGTTACTTGTGAGAAGAGACCAATGCCCACCTCTCTACAACCTCCTTTCAGGTAGCTGTAGAGAGCAATAAGATCTCCCCTGAGTCTCCTTTTCTCCAGACTAAACAACCCCAAGTCCCTCAGCCACTCTTCATAAGACTTATTCTCAAGACCCCTCACCAGCTTCATTGCCCTTCTCTGGACCCTCTCCAGCACCTCAGTGTCCTTATACTGCGGCACCCAAAACTGAACACAGTACTCAAGGTGTGGCTTCACGAGTGCTGAGTACAATAGGACAATCACTCCTCTGGTCCTGCTGGCTACACTATTCCTGTTGCAGGCCAGGATGCCATTGGCCTTCTTGGCCACCTGGGCACAATGTTAGGTCCTGTTCAGCCAGATATCAATCAACACTCCCAGGTCCTTTTCTGCCAGGCAGTTTTCCAGCCACTCCTCCCCAGGCCTGTAGCACTGCATGGGGTTGTTGTGGCCCAAGTGCAGAACTCGGCACTTGGCCTTGTTGAAACTCATACCACTGGCCTTAGCCCAATGATCCAGCCTATCCAGGTCCCTCTGAAGAGTCCTCCTACCCTCAAGCACATCAAGACTCCCACCTACCTTGGCACTGTCTGCAAACTGACTGAAGGTGCTCTCAATCTCCTCGTCAAGATCATTAATAAGTATATTCAAGAAGAGTGGCCCCAGTACTGAGCCCTGGGGAATACTACTTGTGACTGCCTGTCAACTGCATTTAACTCCATTCACCACCACTCTCTGGGCCTGGCAATCCAACCAGTATTTGATCCAGCAAAGTGTATGCCTGTCCAAGCCTTGGGTAACTGTTTTTTTTTCATAAGAATGCTGTGGGGAACAGTATTGAAGGCTTTACAGAAGTTCAATGCAGCTGCATGCACTGTTGGATGGTGCAGGTGGATTCACAGATATGGATACAGGCCAGACCTACCAGAATCTGGTTAACTACCCGCCTGTCTACTGAACAGAGAGAGCTGGTACAGACCAGAAACCTAAACACTGTGAAAGGTGTTTCAGTTGTCTTCTATTGGGCTTGCTCCAAAAAATGACAGCTCTGTGAGCTGTAGCTCTAGGTAAATGGTTTATTACAGAATGTCTACCTTTCACATACCAGCTTGCATTAACCCCCAATCAAAGTATCAGGTGAAGAACTCAACCAACACTGCTGCTGCAATAAGAATTTAGTTATGTGTTTACATATGAAGAAATTAGTTGCTAATGATGCTTAATGTTTACAGTTCAGTTTCTGTTTTCCCATCCTCTTTTATAGACCTGAAATTGGGTTGATTCTTGTGCAGGTGATGTGGAAAGCTCCAGGTATTTTTCTCATTGCAGTATAAATTTCTCTCAATCCACTTGCAAAGAAGATGGAAAAGTGGAAAATGCATCTTATCAAAGACATTTTTTATTACATTCTTGTAAATAGGCCAAAATTCCACTTACTTCTTTCAGAGACTAAACACTTAGTTCTTTGGCAAAGATCAAAATATAAACTAAAAGAAAAACCTTAATGTATCATTTGGAACAGTAGGAAGCTTTATAGCACATTAGAAAGAGGCAGATTCCATTCTACCAAATTAAAGGACAGGAAGAGAGATGTTCCAGAAGTGTTCTCATAATAAGCAAGTTTTTAAACTGAGTGAATTCCCCCCAAAATTTCACAGTCTTCACATTCTTAGAGATAACAAAAGAAGGAAAGGCAAGAAGAAAGTTTGCTTGGTAATCTGATATTGTTACTGTTTAAGAATTTATAGGTTTAGTAAATCAGAATTATGCTAGTAGACAGACTAGGATTTGCAGTTATGATTACCACCTTAAAGCTTTCTTGTTTAAACAGCACTTTAAGCAGAATTTTCTTTTTATGGCTGCTTCTTTCTTTATTGCATTCACAAGGCCTGTCAAGGGAAGCTCCACATTGAGGACTGTGCAAAAATTGTTACTTTCTATAGAACAGATGAGCTGCCCCTGCAGATCTTTAGGACAAATTCACAGTGATTCCAGGTGGTGAGGATTTTAAACTAGAAGTGCAGGATTTTCTGAATTCCTGATAAAGCCATAGCAAGTGGAGTACTGGGCTTTATTTTGATATACAAAAAGAGTTTACCAGATCTGCAGTTCAAATACATTTCTAACTCATAAATTGCATCCATTTTTTTTTAAAAATTGGTAGGAACCCTTAGAAATATCAAAAAGAAAATCCTAACTGTTTTCAAGTCACTTACTAGGTAAATTCACAAGTGTGTTAAAGACGACTTTCAAAGCCTCCAGTAGAATGGCCATGTAATACTATAAACTTCCAAAGGTAGCATATAATTTAAAAATCAAATATTCTGGGCTACTATTTAAAGTACAAAAATATTGTAAAAATCCAATGCCAAATGAAATTAAGTGTGATAATGTTTTGAAATAAATCGTAGTGTCTAAAATTATTGGAAATTCTCACCATTCAGAAGATGTACAAAACATTCATAGAGATCAAAGTTGCATAAAAAGGAGAAGGAAAAGTTATCTAAAAATTATTTTTCATGTGTGAAACAAAGAATGTATAAGGGAATAATTACAGCTTATAAAAGTGACCTTAGAAGCACAAGCAATTTAGAAGTCCAGTACTTTTGTGGAAGTTTTTTTTCTGTCTCCTCTTCCCTATGGTAGATTAATAAAGAACATTAATACCAGCTTTTAGATGATAATAATAGCTTTAGATGAAACTCATGTTGCTCCAGCTTTTTGAAACCTGTGATAAATTGAGTGTATTTAAAAACAAAAATTCTAGCAAAGCTTTCCTGCATTTAACAGGCATATTGGATACACTTTCACTGTATCCAGAATATTGCATATTTCATACAATATTATTTATGGAAATAATTAATTGGAAAAGTCCTCTGTGATTTCTGTGGATGAGTCCTGTGACTATTCATGCCTTTATGGCAATTTGTGACATGAAGTAGTTAATTTATCTTCCTGAAATGAGTCTGATAAATACAGGAGGATAAAAAGTTGAAGATAAACTCAGTACAGGTAGATTCTTTTTCACTGTTCATGTTGTTCAAAAAAAATACTAGGAGAGCCAGCTGTCCCTGCAGATTCTTCCATTTTTCTATTTTTATTCTGTTTTCCTGTTTTTAAATTACTAACATAAATTCCATTAGGTTAAGCTTTTTAAGTCATGACCACTAGCGGGCAGTACTGGACATGACTGAAAGAGCACAAAAGTTTTACTCCAGTTTCAAAGGCCACTCTTCATAAACTGGCAGAATAAGACCTTCTTGGAAATAGTTCAGCCTGAAGAGAAGTTTTGCTGATAGGCTGAAGTTAAAGGAATGGTTTTTGCTGCATTTTATGGGATCCCAGGTTATAACTTTAATTGTAGTTGTAGTGTAATGTAAGTTTGAACAACTTCTAAAACTAAATTCCAATCTTGAAGTTTGCATTATCATTTCCATCTCTTCAACAAATGAAAACAAAGTATGAAAGGTCAAGACCGTAAGTTTTTTATATGAAATGACAATGAAAATATAAACTACAGTTCTGGCAATATCTAGAACAGAAATTAATCAGCTGTTTCTACAATAGCTGATGAAACTACTCTTGTCATATTTGCTCTAGTAAATCATTATACTTGCTTCAACTAGGCTGGAACAATGAATGTTATCCAACAGACCCCTCAACAGTCAATTGATGTAAATACTTCAGGTCATAAGTTAGGGTAAAAACTAGTAAGGCCTGTGGTCTTTATCACAGGGCATTCAATAGCACATATGACATGCACTAAAAGCTAATTATTAGTTCAATATTGCTACTGATTTCAGTGAGAACAAAGTTGTACTTCAGCACAAAAATCTAGTTGAATATACTTTCCAAGGACTCTATATCACAGTTTCTTAATTTTTTATTCCCCACATCTATTTTTATTTTGGTGGTGGTGGTACTTTTTAAAATGTACAACTTTATGTGCCCAGATGAGCCAACAGAATTTTCTCCAATTGAAAAAATAATTGACCAAGCAGAAACCTCAAATGCCCATCACTGCCAGAATAAAATATTTTTGAGTTCCAACGCTTGACAAGGAGTACAGATATCTAAATTCAGTGAACATCTCAAATCACTTAGCATAATTCAAGTTGGAATTTCTTATATATTACCACAGAGTCATGGTATACACAAAAACCCAGCAGAAGTCAGAAATGTCTGTCAAGATGAGAAATATTGACAATAACTAGGGTGAGAAAAAACACCATTTCAGGTGGTTTTAGCTACAGGAGCTACAGAGTAAAACCCAGTAACTATAAAAAAAAAAAGAAAAAAAAACAACCATAAATTCTCCTAACTTTTGGATAATTATTTCTTCCGTGTAACTGCTATGTGTGTGCATTTGTTCCTTTTATCTTTTATTCCTCCTATGTAGATGATGTTACTAAGCCTGGTATAACATTTCATCATTGTCTCCTTACAATTTCCTGTGCTTGACCCTCATTGTAAGCCCTTAAAAACTAGAAGACTGTAAGCTCCAAAGAGCTGCCATTTCAAACAGGTACTTTAACACCCAAATATTTATTCCTTCAGATCTAATGTAGTTTTCCTTCAAAATTATACTTTTCTGGTACCTTCGATTTTACATCCTTATTTTTCTGGTCATACCTTATTAATTTAGCTAAAATTTGGAAGCACTTTAATTCTCACTTTCTGCATTGTGACAAATTTGTAGAAACTGCAGCCATAGCAGTCAACAGTCAGTGCTGCTGATTACAACACCGTAAGTCCCAGTTGCGGAGAAGAATCCTGTTTTTATTGGTGCAACTCATGCTCTTGTTTGAGTAATGGTAAAACTGGGAATAATCCAAAGCATGTACACAAATTACATTTGTTTTATGCTTCTGTAATGCCACTGACTCGAACATCACAGTTACTCCTGATTTACACTGCTGTAAATCAAACTGCAATCACAGTCTGGGAGTGACTTTTTGATTCAAAAGCGGGCATTTTGACATAATTACTGTACCAAATAGAACTGCAGTTAATTTCCTACTTGTTTATCAGAATTCTTTGCATTGTAGTTTTCATTTCCGGTGTGTAGCTATGTAATTACTTTTCAGTGGTGGCAACAGCAAACATGGTTTCTCCTTGCTATCAAGACAGCATTTGTTTTGTCAGTTACTGTAACTGCATGTGTCACTGAGACTGTGAACAACCACCAGGGGACAAAAAAAAAAAAAAGAGGGAAAGAAACAGAAAAAAATGTGTAAAAAAAATCAGTTCAAGAACTAAGGGGTTTTGCAATTTTTTGTCCCTCAAAGAATAGCATCAAGGAGTAGGAATATCACATACCAAGTATCACATATCAAGTGAAAAAACAAATACTAGAAAGAAGAATAAAATGAAATGTTTCATAATTATAATGACTTAAGGAGTTCATTTTGAGAGTGGAGAAAGCAGAAAAGGAAGAAGGGGTATTTAACTGCAACCAGTTTCCATATCCATTTAATTGGTAACTAGTGAATATGTCAGTGTTGAGCCGCAAGACTCCCAGAGGCATGAGAATTCCATAGAGGTGGCCAAAAATTCACACACACACACACACGCCCAAGGAAGTATTTTTGGGGGGTGTATTTTAAAACGCATTTTTAAAGACATTCAAGTTAGCCTATGATGGATAATATCAGTGAGACTGAAGAACACTGTAGAGAAGCTCTAATTGAAAGCACGTTTTCAATTATTTACTTCAGGCACTGACAATAAACTGGTCAGGGCAACATGAAACTCATTATGAGCTAATTCTATTGCTGTGCTCTGTGCTGCTGTAGTTAGACAGATACAGTCACCTCGGCTGAGAATTTGTACATTATACTGTATCGCTTAACAGGGAGTTTCTGTTTTAGGATTACCAGTGTAATCCTATAAAATTCAGTGCTGCCAATATGTAATCCTGATTAATTTTAGTGTTTTCTGAGAGTTGCACCAGATCAACTGTAATCAGCAGAAGTCAAAATAAAAAGACCCTTCTCTGGATTTTAAGTCATACATACATACCGAATACAAATTTCTCTATTATCAAGAATTCTGCTTCTACAAATTGAATACAATTTGGTGAAAAAAATAAAAGGGCCATAAAAATTAAACAAGTTATTTCTCCTACTAGAGCAAGAAACCAATGTTTCTAGCTCAAGGACAAATCATCCAAACAGAAGAATGGGATGCAGTGATTATTGCTTTACTGCTTTTACAGTTAATGGATAAATGTCAGAACTAGGCATTATAGAAGCCCTTACCTTGATACTCTGCTAAATGCAAAAATGGGAACTGAGGACTTATAAAAGGGATTCAAAAAGGAATTTAAACTCTTAAATCCAAAATTGCAAGCCCTTGTTCAGCTGCCACTTAAGCCTTAGAGGTACCTAAAATACTTACTTCAGATATGTGCCTTATCTTCCGGCACCTAAGATTCTACTTCCAGGTGTTCTTGTCAACCTTTAAATCTTGACATGGCTTAATAACTCAGTGCTTAAGATTGGCCAGGTTCTAGCAACCTGTCAACTTGAATTGCTCTAGAATTTAATTGCTCAAAAAGTTGCTTAAACTGCTAAAATATTTCTCAGAACTACATGGTATGGGGATAGGAAGGAAAGGTAACAAGAAAAGGTAAAATGTGTTCAACTCACCTGTTCTATAAAATAAATAATACTCAGAATACCTTGGTTTAATTCATGCATATGCCCAAGCACAAAAAAACACATATCTCCAAGGAGAAAACTAGAGAGTATCACAAACTCATTAGGCTATTCTGCAAAAGTGACACTCCGTCTTTCTGTAAGAAGATTCAATAGTAGAAGTGACAGTAGGCAAGTAAGAACATTTATGATTGTTTTGCATTAGTAGGTTGAGCACTTATCTGTGAATGAGGACACTGTGGTTTGGTTCCTCTGCTACTAATTTTTAAAATGTATTTTACATTAAACGATCACTAAATAAAACACACAATAAAGCGGGGTCAGGATAGAGTCGTCCTGCAACTTCCCTGTCAGATGATGGTTTTAAACATTAGGCTAGAAATTTAAGTGTGTGATTTTAGACTTCCTTTCTCTCCATCTCAAGGAACCTGTTTTTTTTTCTTTTTCTTCTTCAAAGGTGTACAGCTATGAGAGAAGAACTGCAGTTCAATTGATCTCACGTACTTCATAGAGAAGTTCTAAACATATTGCTTAAAAGTGTAACTTTTCCACAGTCCCTTCAAAGAACAAATTTGCTTTCAAGTGTCTACTTCAGGATACAGTTCAAGACTCTGAAAATTTGGCTAGAAACAGATGCCATCGTGCTGTGACATGATTTAGAGTACATTTCAGTCTTAGCTATTTTGTTTTTTTAACTGTTCGCAGTGGTTTTCTGATCAGTACAAAGTCTGTGGTTTGCCAATTTCTCTCCAAGGGGACAAACTTTCGAAGTTCTGGTTAAAAAGCATAACACCAAAAGTAAAGACTCTACATAATCTAGCCAATGCTTTTAAGGAAGAATTCCACTTCTAGGGGAGAAATCAAGTATTTCAGAATTAGGCCTCTTATTTGGAAAACTCGTAATTTCAGGCCTTGCAAAACAAGCTCAGAGGCATTTTTTTGTTAAAATATGTCATCTACTTTTAAACATTTCATCATTTAAACGATTAGTAAATGATGAGTAAAACCTATGTTTTACTCATGTTAAAAACCTCACCAATTTTAAGAAAAACAGTTAAGTAAAGGTATGCATCATTTCAGTCTCTGAAGCAGGAAAACCAAAGAGAAATTAAATCCAGATTGCTAGACAATAATAACAATAATCAAAAAGATTTCACAGGCAAATTTGACACACTCCTTAAAAACAACAAACTATTTTTGCTTGTAAAGGACATCTGCCACAAACTACTACTGAGATGCACTTTTGAACACACAAATGGTGGCAAAATAAAATGATGCACAAAGCAGTGTACACATGCAGCAACTATTTGTGAACACTATAACTAGTCACATTATTTTAGGCGAAAATAAACACCAGAACATACAAACCTATAGCCACATTTTCAGATGAAACTGGTGTAGTTCAAGCCAAACACCTACTAAATGGTGCCAGGGCACTGAAACTATCCCAGACCTTCCTTATTCTGCCTAGCTATATTCTTCATCTTTCCCTCTGTCCCCTCTTTTTGGTCTCTTACTATGGCTGCTCTATGTACTGCTGTTCTCTGGAGCTGAGTGAACTAGCTAACAATTTTCTGTGATGGCAGAGGGTGATATTTAATTACCTAGGGGCAGAAGAGACCATTATGCTAAAAAATTTCAAGTGTGCACTGCAAATTTACATACAGGCTTCTTTAAGTGGAAAGAAGTATATGCACAAAACCTTTTAAATTATTGCTCTTGTGCGTTTTTCCTGCATCAATATGTTAAAGGCAGTAATCAAGTGATTATTATATAAATAGTTTATGGTGTATTTTAATATTGGTGTATGAGGGGAGTATATCTATAATAAATTTTATTTCAAGCATAGACATATTTTTAAAAATATATTTTTCACATATGCCGTGAAAGCAAGGATCCTAAAGTTTCATATACTATACAATTTGTCATTCTTAAGTACTGACAACACAAAGCAGCTGCCATTTAAAAGATTAAACTGAAAAGTATTTTAGCAACATGGGAAAAACACAAATGGAAACAAAAAATAGAAACAAATTTAGTTAAAACATAAACCAAGAACAATCGCACGCATCAGAGTTTCTATGAACCTATCAATGGATCCACTGTCTTTATTAAATAAGGTTTTCTTGCTGAGACTATTGTTATGGCTTATTAAGCACTGTCATTGCTATTTACAGACTGCAGACACGTGTCCACTGAGAACTGGACTGAGACCAGCTGGGTTATCCTCACGCAAATAGAGCTCCATATGTTCAAAGGGCTACATGAATGAACCCTGGCTAATAATTCCTCACGGTATTATCCTCAGTTTGGAACATCATTGTCGTGGGGTCACTGTAGAGTGGAGGGATGGGACGGAGACATAATGACACTCCCCACAGTGAGAAAAAGTAGCAGCAAGGATAAGGAATTGATAACCTTGCAACTGTTCCTTTGGAGTCTGGTGACCAACAAACAGACTTCTGGTCAATCAGGAAAATCTGTGCATTACCTAGCTCCACAGCGATTTCTGGAAATGAACATTACTTCACTGTTCTGAAGAAACTTTCAGACTTGCATAGCTGCTAATACACGTTTAAGTAGTTTTTTTGTCTCTCCTAAAAATAAATGCCTGTAGCTTTACGTTTTTCTATTTTCAATTCTATTACCAGATAGCTACAGAATCTACTCAGCATAGAAGTGACTAATATTTTTTCTTTATGTATTTTTAAGTGCTAAGCAAGTATTATAGTATCAGCTGTTTTAATCAGCCTAAATCCTTCCTGCCTCATGGGAACAACCCACAGATTCTGATAAGAACTAGGAAAGGAAGAGGCTGATCAGCATAGAATATACACCTGTTTATTACAAATAAGTACGTCACATCTAAAAATCTCAAGGATTAATCAGCATGAAGAGAGGTTCTGAGGGAAAAGATATGGAAAACTGATACTGATTTTTCCACTCTATGAAAAAATATAATAAGGATTATTGGCATAAACAAATGGACAAATAATATTCTTATTTGTGAAGGCAGGAGTTCACAAGAATTCACAAGGGATGAGTATATTACACACAATGTGTTAAAAAAATGAATAAGATGAACACTAAACTACCAACACATATTTTTATGCCTGAAGAAATATACACTGCATATGAAAATCAAGATTTTAAAATCAGCCCTGGGGTAGGAGAGACAATAATATTACTCTACAATAATTGGCAATTAACTCTTATTATTTTTCCAGTTGGAAATATTATGTTCATTTTTTTTTAAAAAAGATGGCACATGCATAACATTAACACATGCATGATGACAAAAGGACAGTTTCATTTTCCACCATTCTGTAACTGAAAAAGCAAGCAAACCTTCCTCTAAAGGATTGCAGTGTTTTGATGGTTCTCTATTGTACTAATTTTGATCATCTTGAAGATTTGGGCTACAGAAAAATCAAAAAGCAAAGCACAGAATTGACTTGAGTAAGATGATTACAAAAGGGATTTTTTTCACTGAATTCTCAATTCATCAATACTGGGCAAAAATAAGCTATCTGCCCCTTATGAATACCAAACTGTTGTCTGTGATAAATGGAGGAAATACATTGTGGGGAAATACCAGAATCGTGAAGAGAAGTTAGCATCTCAAAGGAACCTACAACTGCAACAGGTCATTATTCAATATTGTGGATATTCATGGAGTTAATTCAGCATAAGGAGGAAAACACTGCTGATGCAGGAGGATGTGGAATAATGAAAAGAGGGCAATCAAAAGCAGTTGAGTAGACATCAAGAACCAAAGCCACCAAGAAACCAAAAAGGGGGGAAAACGAACAGAGATAAATAGTAGGTGATCATTACCAAAGAAAAGAGATGAGTAACGCTGAAGTTAGTAAGAAAGATGACAAATGAAAGAAGAAGGGAAGGTATTTAAAAAAGGAACTAGAATGAAATGTCCAAGAGAGAACAAGACACTCAGTAAAGGAGAATGAGAAGTAACACCTTTATCAGCTAAGTGAAAAATGAAATTATAAAGCTCTCAATAAACATAACAATAACACAGAGAAAATAACAGATAAATCTCAAATTAAAAAATGAAGAAAGGAAATCACAAATCAAGATATACTAGTTACTTCCAAGGTTGTTTTTCATTCCAGGTAAAATTTAATTTTCCATTTCTCTTATAATGAGACTACATATTCATTTCATGTCCATTTCAAACAGAAATTAAAAATACCCCAACATACGCTGTATATTCAGAGCCCCAACTTTGAAAGACCACTATTAAGAGTCAAAAGGGAATAATTCATAAATTAGCAAATGATGACGTTAAGATTAGTTAATCAATTGGCATCACTGATGAGCTCACTTGTGTTGGTGACCAATAGGTCCAGTATTGCATCTCTTCTGGTGGGGCTGTCTATTTACCTGGCTTAAGAAATTATCCTCCTGGATATGTCCTGGATTGCCTACAGCTTGCCATGCTACTTTTCCAGCAGATGTTGGGGTGGCTGAAGTCCCCCCAGCGGGATGAGAGCGTGAAAATGCAATGCCTCCTGCAGCCGGAGTGAGAAGGCCTCATCAATAGGCTCCCCTTTGTCAGGCAGCCTGTAGTAGACACCTACCACAAGACTCCCTTTGTTGCCTTGGTCTCCAAGATTTACCTATAATCTATCAGCCTGCTCGTGGCTATTCTTCAGAGACAGCTCTTCACACTCTATCCATTTCCTGACATAGGGGCAATGCCTCTGCCCGTCCTTCCTTGCTTATCCCTTCTGAACAGCCTGTAGCCATCAATATCTGCACTCCAGTCATGGGATTCATCCCACCAAGTTTCAGTAATGGTAACCAGGTCATAGTTTTCTAGCTGCATGGCGGCTTCCAGCTCCTCCTGTTTGTTGCCTATGCTGCGTGCATTCATGTAGAGGCACTTCAGCTGGCCTGTCGGCTGTGTCACCTTCTTCAAGGAACACTCCTTAATTCTTTTGAGGTATTGCACTGATGTTTCCTTATTGGCTCCTACTACCTCAGGAGCCCCTGACTCATCTCTGTAAGACTTCAAGCATGCCGCAGTGTAGCCAGCACATCTCAAAGCAACAGGCTGAGGGCCCTCACTAGCAGGCCATCCCTCTAACTGTTGCCTGTCATCCCACAGCTTGTCACAGGCAAGCCTGATATTGTCCCCCTCCCCCTTCAAGCCTCTCTGTATGAGCCCTGCTAGCTTGTGAGCAAAGACCCTCTTCCCCCTTTCAGAAACGGGAATCCATCTGATGTCAGCAAGCCTGGTGCTACATAGGCCATCCCATTATCAAAAGAACCAAAACTGTGTCAGTGGCACCAGCCACGGAGCCACGGATTAATAGGCTGGGCCCATCTGTTTGTTCCAGTGTCGCTGCCCGCAACTGGAAGGAGAGAGGAAAAAACAACCTGTACTCCAGATTCCCTTATCAGCCATCTCAAAGCCCTGAAGTCTCTTTTGATCACCCTTGGACTATGCATTGCTGCTTCATTGCCACCCACATGGAGGAGAAGTAATGGGTAATAGTCTGAGGGTTGTACCAGCTCTGGAAGTTTCCTAATGATGTGCTTAACCTGGTCCCCAGGGAGGCAGCAGACTTCCCTAAGAGGAGGGTCTGCCTGGCATATTGGACCCTCTGTTCCCCTCAGAAGGGAGTCGCCTACAACTATAACCTGTCTTTTTCCTTGTAGAGGTGGTCATGATACGGGGGGTGGGCCCTTCTGACTTTGGCAACACCTCTGGTGAAGGTGGACCATTGTCCAAATCATCTAGTGACTTGCCTTCCACACCCAGAGCCTCATATCTGCTGTACAGAGGCACCTGGCAAGGTGGGGTGGACAAGGAGGGGGTTTGCCTGACACCCTGAGTGTGAACTTGCCTCCATTCACTCCTCTCTTTTAACTTACTGCCTTCAGCCTGGCAAGGGAAGGTACAGGATCCCCTTGATCTTTTTTTTTTTTTTTTCTGGTGACTGTTCCCCTTTCTGTCTCAGGCAGGGCAGAGCACAGTTCCACCAGTCTAGTTGTCAGATTCTCTGATGCTTCTTAACCTTTCTACTTTCTCTTGTAGCTCTGCCACCAGGGTGAACAGATCATCCACCTGGTCACACCTCACACAGCTTTTCTCACTACTGCCATCTGTTACCAGCAAAAGGCTCTGGCACTCTCTGCAGCCTGAGGCCTGGACGGCTGCATGTTTTCGTGGGAGTTCTGTCTGGGTTGCCACTTTCATTCTGCCACGTGCAGAGGACAGGGCTTTCCGCTGGATGGATATCATAGCTGAGCTCCTTCTCAGAGGGGGACGACCACCAGTTGAACTCACTTCTTGAGCTGGTAGGGTGACTATGCCATTCCTGCACTCCCTTCTGCAGAAACTGATGCGCCACACTCCATTCATAGTGCTGCTGGTAACTCATGCTCCCCAGGCTGTTTTTTGTTGGTGCAGGAGGAGTTGCGCTTGCTCTGGCAAGGCCCAGGCCTCCTCAGCATCTCCCGTGAGAGCTGCCAGCTCCTGCCAGGTCTCTTTGCTGCCCCGGCGTTTCCCTGCCTCAGGAAAATCCCTTTGTGCTGAGATGTGCTGCTCCTCTGCGGGACAGGCTGGGTCTGGAGCAGATTCCTGTAGTGATTGACTAAGAGTAACCTAATAATTCTGTATGCTCCTTGGCCTAAAGTGAAAAGATATACCAACATAGTACATCTATATCTATAACTATCCATGTATCTATATGGATGCACTATGTTGGTAAATATATATAATATTTATCCATTTTAAAATGAATAGTTGTAGCAAGGACAGTTAGTAAAAAATTTAATTTCACAGGAGAGAGAGAGCTTTCAATGCTCAGAGACAGAAGAGACATACAGGGCAGGGCTTACTATTACTGAGAGTCGTGTTCCATGATATTTTTTTCTGTAAGTTCTCACAAATTCTCAAAGACTTATTCACTGCTGGTGGAGTTAAATATAGAAGTGACCAAAGTTTACTTTTCATAAAATATTGGTAACATAGTCCTAATTTTAGGCAGAAATAAAGGCTGGTTTGAATGTCATGTACTTTCTCAAATCAGTAAGACTGATTTGCACTTTCACGGAATTTCATATTTGTTAACTTAGAAACAGCAGTTTTTCTTTCATTCCATTGGGTTCAGAGTATAAACTCACTTTATTGTTTCTCCTCCTTCTTTATTCTGTACTTAGATTTTAATTTAAAACTGGATAAAGTATGAGATGTAAGGCAATGGTTTTCTAATCAATAATGTGATTTATGCATGAATCCATAAAAATATGAGCTTGACTGTTGACTAGAAAAAAACATTATACGGAATACAATTTAGTAGAAACAAATGCCTGTGCCATTTAGAATAGCTATATCCATTTTTTTTTTAAAGGCTCCTTTTTACCTAGAACACTGTATATAAAGGTTTGCAAGAAGATGAGGACTTTCTGGCCCTTATGCTTAGGTATTTTATATTTTTAAGAATTATAACAATCACTTCTTCTGAACCTCCATATGCCCTTTAAAACTAAGGGTCCTGAGTGAACTAACCTTGTAAAAATTTTACTCCTGACAACAGTTCCTAGAGAAGTGAGATTTTATGATCCAGGCAGAAAAGTTGAACAGACTGGTAGAAGTATTCTGATCCCAAGCACTTGGGTACTGTTTGTCTTAATAATCTAAAGCAGATATTATTTGATTATTTACATGTAACTGGGAGAAATAATTTTCCTATCGGACTAACAAGTAACCCCCATAGTTAAATAAAATGAGTTGCCCAAAACACTTCACCAATTCGTCCATATCTACAGTTTTATTTATTTAACAGGGTGTGTCCAAAGAAGCAGAGGAATATGAAGAAGAATTTCTGTCCTCTGGTAAGGATTCAGGAATACTATGAAGTGTACGACTGGCAGATCCAGAAAAGGAATAATGCATGGGAAGTTTACTAGTAACTTAGAAAAGCGGTATCTTCTTTCCACAAGGACAAGGTTACATTTAAAATTACAGAATAGTGATCTGAAGACACACAGGATGACAAGCAATTGTGCCCAGGGTAATGACAGCTTCATCAAAGGTGCATATGTCAACAAATCACAGCATCATGGCAGAATTAGTAGTGACATAGTTGACAAATGACTGAGGAACATCTGTTTAGGTGAAAAGTACATTACAGCTCTGCACCAGAGCATTAGCAATAGCTACCACAAAAAAACTGCTCAATGAAAGAAAAAAGATTGCAAGTTTGTCCTGAAGAAGAGTTGATTCTACCCTGCATTCTTTATTGTCACTAAGGCTGGTTTAGCACTTGAACAACAGTTCCACATAAGACTGCTCCTATTTGTTTTAGAAGTCAGTTTTAGAATATTTTGCTATCACTCAGTGGTGCTGCCCTACAAGGATGGACAATTCATGGATTAGATCTTTTAAAATGCAGTAGTCTGACACAAGCCGTCAGTATCACTGTGGAGCGTGACAGTAATCCAGTGTGCAATAACAAAGAAAAAAGACTCTATCGACTCCTACCAAACGGCCTGGCTTCATCATTAGGTGCTGTAATAAAAAAGTGATCCACAGCAGACAAAGCAAGGTTAATCTGTGCTCAGATTTCCCCACAGCATCACCTATCTCTAGTAAAGTTCTTCAGAATTTATACATCAGAAACTACATCTATATACAGACACGGAAGTGAAGGTATTTGGTTTTCAGGTATGATAGGAATCAAAATTTCCATTCATATAAGCAACAGAAAATTAGGCTACTTTAATTTAGTTCTTCATGTTGACATTAAAGTCCATGTAATGATTTAAAAATGTAGTCCAATAGACTTATCTGAACCTAATTTTCTGTATAAGAAAAGGAAATACATAAAAATTGCAATATGAAATACCTGTAACTGGAAAATTTTAAAGCTCCAGTCCAAAGCGTCCCAGATTTTAAAAGCTTTCCTGGGTTGTCACACAAGACTATTACTTTCTTTCTGGAAGTATTGTTAGGTGTTTGTTGCATACATTTTACACATTATAGGATAACACTTTATTATGAGCATCTGAATAATCCCTAAGGCCAGCTACTTTAATTATAACAATTCTTAATTTATTCGTTAGTTTTTCTTATCAGTAGGACCATTCATTTACCTTTTCTGTACTCCTTTAACAGTAGAATTTCACTATTTTTGTCACAATATGAGATTGTACACTGCACGTAACAGCTTAAAACTTTCTCTAGTTGCCCAGTATGGTCTGCTGTGATATAAAGTACTAGATATGTTCTCTGATTTAAAAAATCTACAGGACTAAATTTAAATGTATGAATTCATATTTTTGTGCACTATTCAAAACGGGCTTTTGTGACAGATGAAGCAAATGCAATTGTTTTTTTAAGCTAATGAAAATTCTGATAATTTGTCTTGCAAACTCTACTGATTATTTGAATTTTCCTGTGTTGTAAAGGTCATGTTCCAGGAACTGTGAAACTCCACCGTACACGATACAACTGCATCTACCATCTCAGACCATCTGTTTCCTCTAAAAAATCCCTTAAGTTCATCCTAAAGTTCTATTTTCAGTTTAAAAAAGGTAATTGAATCTAGGCAAGTAGTCTTATTGTGCTTTAACAAGATCTCTCTTTTAAACCACTGCACAAACAAAAGAGGGATGTTCAGATTTTAATGCAGCAGCAGATTTAAAATCCATATTTAAATTCAATATAAATGTTCTCTTAATATTACATTTTGTATTATGGGACATAAAAATATATACAGATATCATGGGATAGAAATATATCTTCAAAATTTAGTTGAAAAAGCTGTTAATGTTCAAGATTTCCAATGCCATTTATATGCTTAAGAAATGTCAGGTGGTGATTTTAAAATATTTTTTCCAGATCAACACTTTTTTCTATTTTTTAAAGAAAAACTTTAAACTTTCTATCCTCACAGTTTAAAAACAAACAATAACTACTGCTTCAGGTAATAGGGGTTTTTATTTCAAATTCCATTTTTTATCATTGATCAAAATATTGGCCAATGCATATTACTTTGTCTTGAAAATTGAAAAATGGAAGAAAACTATGACAAATTCTGTTTATTTGAAAAGCTATTTTAGGTGAACAATAACTACCAAAGAAAGTCTGACAGGGTAAAGAACTTATTGACCTCATAAAAACTAGCTCAATTGGAAATTTCTGCAATTAATGTTTTTACTGTAAAAAAACACTTGTTCACACTGAGCTCTTGGACATAATTTTAGAGTCACATAAGATGTATTACTACCAACTTTAGAGTAAACATCTACTACTAAGTAAAATTAACACTCATGAACAAACTTCCCCACCTGCCAATCCATAAGGAGAAAGCTTGCCTTATAGGTTAGCAGAGATCATTTAGAGATATTCAGGTGTAAAAACATCATGAATTCAATTCTAAATTATAAGGAAATAAGCAAGCCTGCTATAGCAAGTGTGAAGAAAGTGATTCATAGTCCAGAAGATGCCTTCTCCTCCCCTGTCCTTCACAGTTCTGTACACTGAGATGGGGAGAGGCATTGATCATTCTTCATCTGAAGTGAGGCTGTCCTCATTCATTACTTTTTCTCCTTTTATTCCCAAAGAAGGCACAGAGTGAAGCCACCAGAACACGAGCTATGTATCTTGTTTTGAGTATATATCAAAAGTCAGAGCAAGAAAAGCAGAGTAATAAGCTCTTGTTCGTAACTGCTGAAATCAGAAGGGCCAAATGCTCAAACAATTTTAAGCCATTTCCAACGAGTCAATATTCTTACATTTTCCTAACTATGTTCAGGTTAAAGAGATCAAGAGCAGCAGTCCATATTTGCATTTCAGTTTATCTAGCAGACAGGCACGGCAGCTTCCTTCCCACTCTGTCATACTACACATCTCATACAGCAGTGTGTATGTACGAAAAAATCCACTTGTCTATGGGAATATGTAAAAATGGATAATTGTATAAATTCCATTTTTCCAAGTAGAATATTATTTCACAGAATATTAAACCTCTTTTAAAATAGTGATGTTGTGAGATCACTGAGTGCACATTAGACTAAAGCTTCTGATTATTGTTGTTGCTGTATTGAAAACAAGAACACATAATGCTGCTAAACAGAATTTTTTAAAACTCCTAGACTGAGAGGATTAGAAAGTGTTTCATCTTATAACATTTTTATGGCTGAATAAAAGCCTAAAAAAGGCTCTGTAATGGAAACATTAGCACAAAATTTAGATATCACACTATTAGTGAAAATCGTTATCCTCCTTTTCATTGCCCCCCAAAATTTTAATTAGAACTCTATGGATTCTGAATTTTCCAATTGCTAAAATTAAGTATGGCAATAAAAACCTGTGATAGATGTTACAGTGTTTTATGCTTTTCTTACTAAAAGAAGGGGAAAACTCCCACAGAGCTAAACACAAGGCTGAAAAGCTACCTAGCTTGTTCTTCCCTATCCTGTATCTGTGAAGGGGATTACTCCCATTGAAGTGTGTTGCCGTTCATTTGTCACTACTGAATTTCTTAAAGGTTTCCGGTTGATTGTTTTTTGCTTGTTTGTTGTTTGGGTTTGTTTTTGTTTAGATCATACAACTATTCTACAAGAGACAAACTATAATAAAAGAAAGAAAGCTTATGAAGCTCATTATGACAGTATATGTTAGCCTGGTTTTAGGGCAGGTGCTGTCAAAAAATACTTATTCATTCAGTCATGAACAATATAAGCCATAGTGAGAAAGTGTCACATTTAGAAGAAAAAAACATGAAGCTGACTTAAAAGGAAAAGAGTAGTATACATCAAATATTCATTGTGCTCCTAATTAGTATTCATTTCTAGTTTCTCCTAAGTAACAAAGGAACATGACAAATGGAAAAAAATTACAGGAACAGCAATATTTAATATATACATGTAACTTAGCTCACCAAAGTCATTACTTTCTGTTTTCTCAGGCTATAAACAGCATGCCAAGAAAAATAGTTTCTGTGTGTGGTCATTTCTGTGCATTAATATATTTTATAATTTTCTGAGGAACCATTTCAATCCAATGCAACAAATGCTAGAGGCAACAGTAGGCTATTTATGATTTTTTTCCAACTGAATAACTTTACTATATGATTCCAATAACTGTCAGTTATATCTAATGGCAGAAGAACTGTTCCATTTATTAAATTCTGCTTATTTCATTAATCCAGTACGTGCTCTAGACTACCTCTCAGTGTTACAGTTTGTCTTTCCCCCATAGATCATGTTGAGACATCTAATAGGGAACAGCAAATCAAACTTACTCCACTATTCACCCTAAGTCTGTAACCAAGTGAATCCATTAGTTACTTCATGGAGGTATTACAAATGGTTGGCATTTCATTTAAACCAGGCTACTAAGATCACTTTTACAAAGCTCCATGGATTAATTTTACTAAGATTTATTCAGAAGTGAAATCCTGTCGCATGTCACCCTGTATCAACATACCTTTGCATTCTGCGTGGCCTCTTCTCCTCAGCACTGCAGCAGTTTTCACAGGGATCAGAACACCAAAAATGAGAAAGACGCTCAGGAATATGACAAAAACCACTGGTAAAAAGTACTGGCGATCTGCATACAAACAGAATACCACCATTTGAGGAACCCTGATCTACATATTTTGGTATAACGGGATTATCTTAAGTTTTCAGTATGGCACGTTGCTTCAATTAGTCGCAAGCTGCTGTTGCCCCAAACTCAGCTAGTGTTGGAGCTGTCCAATGAAGAGCCAGCACAAATTTCAGGATAACATATTTATCCCATGAACACAATCCTGATGTTTCTGCAGTCTACCTTGCCTATATTTTTGGTCTCAAGCCATGTTTACATTACAAGCTTTTGTTTGCACACCTCGATGAGCCGTGACATGAGGAATTGAGATCTCTAATACGGTTGTAAGAATAATTAAGCAGCTACAGTTCTTTCAAGAAAACTCATACTGCTGACACAAAATATACCCATGAGGGATTCAGAATATGCTTATTAATAAAAGGACGGTTTTCACTACTGTAGTTGTGTCCTTGCTAGGACTATTTTCCAAATCCAGTGTATCTGCACTTGCCAAGTTGCTCCCTTTCTTTTGCCTTTATTTGGATTTTTGTTTCTGCAGAAACATGACTGCAGAAAATTTAAGCCTGCAAATCTTTCATGATATGAATAAAGAAATCGTAGGTGTGTTGTGAGGTACGAATGGTCTACTTCACGGGAAAGCTATATACAAATCTTGGTGAGAAAAAGAAAAACAAAATAAATGATGACACGTCTGTTAATTTTATATATTTAACTATTAGTTAGAATTGTTATCAGTTATTAAGTGCAAGGTTAGGTAGAGATAATGACATAATCATAACATCGGTGACAGAAATTTGATTTGTTATTCAAACTAGACTCAAGAATTAGACACATTAATAGTTAAATATATATTTGTCAAAAGAAGTATACATATAACTAAAACAAGATATATAAATTATAAAGGTGATTAGGTGGGAGGAGCTGTTCCCGGGTTGGTATTGACTACTCTGAGTACAGCTGAGAAGTATACGTGACGGAAGGCTTCCTTTCCTCTCACCTGCCTGTGAGTCAGGAACCTTCGTCATTTTCCCCAAGCATGTACTACTGAACTGTTTCCTTTGGCTGTTCTGTAGCTGCCCAGGAGGAACTGGCTGGGATACTTTTGAATCCTGAACATATGTAAGGCAACCTGGCCAGGAAGACACGTTCCTAACAGGGAAAGAAGGAACACGAGCATGTAAACAACAATTGAGGATCCTGTAGTCATTCATCTCTCTCTCTCTCTATATATATATACACATATCAAAGCATATCCCTAGTTGTCTGACACACTAGCAAACTACTGCCACCTCTGCTGACAGCCTCCATCCCTGCTTCCAATTCTTGTTTTCATTAATATATGACATCTTGTGATTTCCTTACTTAAGCTTAAGCCAGTATAGCGCCTGTCATTAGGTGGAGGGAAATTTATACTGGTGATTCTAAGGGCATCTAATATTTTGAAAGACTTTGACGGGTCTTTTCATGTTAAAGGCAAAGGGGTTATCTCTGGAACTGGTAAAATCTTTCAAAGCAGTGGAAGTCTCAGGCTAGCTGTCAAATAGTTTGGAGTAAACACAAAGACAGTTTTAATTGGAAAAGCTAGATTCCCTACACAGGTTTGAACAATGCCTCTCTCTTAAGAGTGGAAAAAAAGCTTCTTTGTAAAGCTATCTATTACATGAGTATGGGATGGCAGAAATACAAGAGGCTTCATTCGGTTTGGCTTTGATTTAGCTAATCTCTACAGAGGCCTGCAAAGCCAACTATACAAGCTATAAAATGACTAAATACTTGAAATCTCACACAGGGCTGACTCATTCAGTCAGCATCTATTTTGTCCAGTTAGCCAACCATCTTAAATTTTTCAGTCAAAACTGAGGGTATCGCATCTGATGATATTTAATTCTACTTCTACCTCTAAAACACTACAGTGTTTCAGGCATTCATAAATTAATTTTGAGTTGTCACTGTGGTGCGGCATACTTCAGAATATGTTTGTATACATATATATACAATCTAGTACCTAATGAGAGAACCTCATGCAACAACACTTTCACAACTCTTACTGTTTTCACTTACTTTTTTATTGAAGTTCATAGATACAGGAGAGGAAATAAACGTTTGCCAGATTCAGACACTAGTTAATGCTGAAAATGAAACATTCTTCTTGGAAACTACTGTCTTGCAGATTATAATGGTAGCCTAAAGTATTAGGTACACTGATGTTTCAAAATCAGGATCTCCACTATTAAAAGGATTGGTCGCTAAGGGATTGCACATGTATTACTGCAGGAAATGGTAAATACCCTTAACAAAAGAAAGAAAAAGAAAAAAGGAAAGCCCACAACACCATATTTTAAATACATGCGTAGGCTTTGCCAAATATGTATCTTAAAAAAGAAAAACAGTTATCAAATTTTTCTCCTTTAGCTTGAAAATATATTACCAAAATCAGACAGAGGCTCTGGGCATACAGGTTTAATCTCTTGTGTAAAAACTGTATGTTAGTGGCAAATATACTTTTTCTGCTCCTGCAGGTAGCATTAAAATGCCAGTGGGAATGAAAAATGCCCTGTTTTAATCACATTTTTAAACTGTGATATAATTGGTGCTGTCATTACATCATTAGTCATGTGTTACCTTTCTGCACAATAAAAAGCTCAAACATTTCACAAAGTTTGCTTAGTTGAAACTAAGAAAATTACAGTTGGTAGGCAGAAAGGGTCCTTTATTTTTTCACTCTCATAATCTTTCAGAGCCAAACAACAATCCCATGCCTAGCAGCAAGCACCCAAAGTAATTAATGGGTCTGAAATGACAGAGCAAGCTCTTTTTCTAACAACTAAAATTACACAAACTATCAGATCTTTCTATTCGCGTTTCTCTAATCCTCAGTCACATAACTCCCTGAATTATTAGACTGATACACTACACTAGTAAAAAAGTATTGACAACTGCATGTAGAGAATGAAGGAAATTTTCATTTGCAACACACACAAACAAGTAACCAGCAGAGATCAACAGAATCCCAAGTGTGCAGGTAATGTACCATACATAGTCTGTATACAAGTAACAGTCTTAACGTCTGCAGAGCAGCCAAAATGCACTGCAAATGGATCCAAACAGTTCATAAAAAAAGATCACGGAAAGTTAAATCAGGCAGACTTCCAAAATAATTCTGTCAGGTCTAGTGGCTTATACGAGTCAACTCAGAATATCATTCTCTGTGCAACATAAAGCAAAAGGCATGCTTTCAGAAATTCAGTTTTAGACAGTCTTTAAATGTGAATTGACTCTAGGACAAACCTTGCATCTAATTCTTCATGATATTTTCTACCTGTGGTTCCAAACAATCCCATTTTTCTGCACACTTTTGTTGAGTTTCTAGGGAATTTTTAAATGTGAATCACACAACCCTGGATGCAGCATCCAAAAGTCATGGACTTTCTTTTCCAGATCTATTTTATGTTGTTATATACAAAGTGGAAAAAGACAATGCCACTGGTAAAAATGCCACCTTTTGATCATACATCTGTGTTTTATGTATTTCCTGTTTATTCAGTGTGGCAGTCACCCTGCTTACACTGTTTCCCGTTGCTATTAAAGAACAATTTTAACCTGCCTATGGCCAAGGAAAATATATCAAAACTCATCACGCTCTGCATGGCATACTCTCAGTGATATTTACAAGCTATCTTTTCCTCCTGGAAAATAAGAGAGATCACTGCAATTGAACTAAGTGAACGCTACACAATGGGTCATGGACCAGGACCCGAATCATCATAGTGCATTTCCAGAGCCGTCAACATGAAATTCATACAAAGCCCAGTTCTTTTCTCAAATTTTCTGTACTTTTTGGAAGATCTCAAAAAAAATTAAGTGGCATGTACTGAAATGTTAACAATGGTAACATGGAAGAGACACAGCCTTACAAATTTTCTGCAAGCAATCAACATTATCTATAATTTTCCTCACCAAAATGAACTCCTAAATAACCACACAACTGGTCAACTTTAACACTCACTGACAAATAGACAAATGAGAAAAACATACTCTGGGAAGCATGGTAACAGAACTCAAAAAAGATTATAATCATTAACTATCCAGATGGTGCACTTACTGTTGCTTAGTTTTGGATCATGAATTAAGCACTAGAATCATAAAATTCTTGATGATCTGCATATTTAATGGGAGTTTGTCTTTTCTGGTTGATCCTAATATTAACCACAAAAAGTGGATGAAGCTGTATTCTTTTGACTATGATTTTTTTTTTCCTAGTGAACCTCTATTTCTTCAAACTCGGACTTTAGTATTTGTTTTCAGTTTGGCCTACTTGTAGAAATGATGATCTATTTATACAGCTGGTATGCTAGTGGCAATTTGTAAGAACAACAAGAAAAGCTGCTGAATTTCACTATATTGCTCTTCAAAATGTAAATGCTTTTCAGCACACAGCTGTGTGATAGTGATATATAGACACAGATACTACAAGCAAGCAATACAGGTGAACGTAAATGAAACATCTGTGATTGGAGAAGCTGCATATAGCCTGTACCAATACCAGTGTAAACAACTTAGCCACAGCTATAGGATTTTTTTTTTTTTTAAATAGAATATATTTTGAGAACTTACAGAAGTTAAGTGTTCAGTCCTGGATTGTAGCAGAAAGCTGTTACCAGAAAATGGAGAGTGTTTCACCTTTGTCAAAATCAGTCTAGTGAAAAAAGGGAAAGAACCTTTTTTTTTAAGCTGTTAAAGTACCGGATACATATCTCACTCAAAATCCTCTAAAGGATTCCAGAGATAACAGCACAAGAAAGAAGCTCAGTCCTATGTAGAGCCCCCAACGGCCACATCTAGTTTTATGCCCGTTTTACTCATCTTTTCTAGCATAACATACAACTAAGCCTCATACTTACTTTAATGTTCCATCTGTTTAGGCACATTCTATTACTATTCTGTCTTATTATGCTGACACACAGATACTACAGCCAGCAAAATCTTAAGACTCATCATAAAACACTGATATTTTTTGTAAATAAAATAAGAGTAAATTGAATGATGATGAACATAAGCATCAGAGTGAAAAAGACTTTTGTACTGTGATGGATATCTAAGACATTTTGTCATTGTTTCCTTGTCAGATGTTTGTCATTATACTACTGACTTCAATCCAAATATATAAAGATTTATTCAAAATTCAGCTCTAAAAATTTCCCTTTTCTTTAGAAGAAACCTACTGAAAACCTCTCTTCTGTTCCCAGCTTCATGCAAACTACACATTTGCTTTGTTGAATGTATTCATTACAATGTAATGTATCCTACTATTAGAAAGACATCCTTCTTTCCAAGTCCCATCTCCCTCTTGCATCTGTTGAAAAAACTTAAAAGAAAACTGGATTATCTACTATTATCTGTTTTAAAGGGAATAATGGCTGAATGATTGTGAAATAGCACTCAGAAAATTTTACAAAAAACTTGACAACGCAAAGCAGTGAAAATCTTTCTGTTTATCACTAGTCAATTGGTAACAGAGATTGCTCAGAGGTTATTTTAAAAGGTTTAGATTTTTTTAGTGAAAATTAATTTGAAAATTTCAACTATATCTTCAGTAGATATGTAGCTGCATAATATACTTCCTTATGGGAGCAGAGTGTTTATCTCTACACAATAGAGCCTCTATAACTTAATGCTTGTGAATACTGCTACATGTTGTTTAGTATCTGAAAATATTTGCCTATCTTAAATATTTTCAGTTATCCAAATGAATAATATAATCTGAAAATTCTCTGCTAAGCTTAATGCCTGGGGTTTTTGTTTTTTGCTGTTTTTTTTTTTTTTTTCTAAAAATGTAATTAGCCTTTCACTTAGCTGACAGCATGAATACCACCTAATTTAGCTCCCCAGTTTTGCATTACAGTTAACTGACGGCTGAGGAAAATTATAACAGAAAATTTTTATACTGATGTTTGTCCAAACTACTTAGTGAATTAATGAATATATTTATAGAAATCAGGACCAGTGTGCTGAAAATGCACAGATTAAGAAAATATTAGTAAGACATATACTACACCATGAATAATTTTAAAAAAATACTATCAAATTATTTTGTTCCACCTTTATGTTGACATAGGAAGCATTACTGTAATTTTCCAAAGCAGCCAGGCTGTAACTCAGAGATCCAATTCATTCTGCAGTCACATCTGTCCCTATGGTTACAGCATCCTGAAGGCTATACAGACACTTCTGCACATTTTTCCAAAACCTTTCTGACAACTTCCTGAATTTTGCCTAGGGCAATTTCTGTCTCTATTCTTTGCTTGTCTCTAAACCCATGGAGAACTTTTTCTCCAAAAAGCAGCCGTTACTTGGGAACAGCATGCCCCTTCTGTTACTTCCAGTGCTGTAACACTCTAGATGCTGCTGAAATTTGCTACTGTGAAGTCCTGAATACAATGTTTCCTGTAAGATTTTGCGCTTCAGCAAGGCAGAATCATTCTTATTGGAAAGTCCACCAGCAGAGCATGTTCTCAAATTGTATTAAAACTCAAAGATTCTTTGACATCCTCTTTTCTGGATCACAGATACTTTTTATTCATCAAAATGACAGCATTTATTTCTCAGGAATATCCTGGAATTTTAAAATCACCAGGAAAGTAAAGAATTTAAAATACAACAACAAAAAAAGTCAGATAAAAGGATTTCCTGTACTGTATCAGAACTACACAAAAACTATGCAAGAAGTTCCCACTCCTTCCTTTGTTCTTAATCATCCAAGGAAAGTTTCTTTCTATCAGAGATTTATGAAGCAAAACCACGTACAGTACTTCCTTCTTTCAGGATCTCATACTCTGAAAGTATGAAATCCTGCAATACTAAATAAGGTTAAAAGAACCCCAAGAATAATAAAGCAGTAAATCACACTTGTTTTTCAGCTATTAAAAGCAAACATACACTTCCCATTTTTTTCTTCACAGTTAAACTGCCTCTTTCACAGCAATAGCAATATCCTTTTATTAACTTGTTTACTTCCTCATTAGGCATTCAGTTGAAATAACCTGTGGCACATCAGCTGACTTCAACAGATTAACATAGCTGTGAGATGCTACAAAATGGGCATATCTGTGCCATGAATATATTTCTTTTGAATGTTACAAGATTTTTAACTATCAGAAAAATGAAATTCTAGCAGTCTCTTGTTAGGAACAGGAGGACTCCAAGACAGTTTAGAAAGGGGATAACAGGACACAGTTACCTAAGATAGAATGATATTAGACTGAGCAACCCAGGAGATTTCTTCCAGTTTTAAATTTCAAAGCCAACCAACTAAAATCACCATCCTAAATTACTTCTCCATCACCTACTGACTATCCAAAAACCCCAAATCATCATTTTCCTTCTGTCCTGGTTAGGGTCCAAAAATACTACCATTTTTGTCCTTTTTCATGACAGAGGTTCTCTCTCATTGGATTATGCTTCACTTTCATCCTAGTCTTCTATGCATCTTCTGTACCTACTCTATTTTTTACTGTATGTTAAATTGTAACTTATTCTCTATTTAATCTTTTACTCCTGACGTCTTAATTATCTTTTATTGCTTTTTAGCCTTCAAATCAATTTTTCTCATTCCCCTCTGTTTTCTGGTCCACGTCATTTGAAGGTTTCCAGTGCCAAATGATTCTCTAAATTTTCCCTCCACACAGCACAATTTAGTGACCTCGTTCTATAGAAAATCTTTATGACTCTATGGTTCTTCTTTAAGAACTGCACTGAGACTGATATATAAATAATCATGCTTTTGTCTTTCAAAAGTCACATAAAATATTTCCTATGATAGCAAATGCTGTAGATCACAAATGCATTACAAGGATTAGCTCAAGAAACTAAGATGCAAGAAGAGAAAGTCATCTTTTCCCCTTAATTTTTATTAATATTTGTTTCTATTAAGACAAAAAAAGAAGATAATTCAAACCGCACCTACAAAGAAAATATAAAAATGGTCAAAGAATTTTATGCTGTTACAGATGCAAGTTCTAAGCTGTTTCCTTCAGATGTGAGTCTGAGTTACCAGCTTTTAAATTGCTGTAGCCAGTCCTGTTCAGTTGTAAGCACAAGATAAATCGAACACAATTTTCCTTTCCCGTACTTTTCAGAAAAGAGGAATAAGAAAACGCTGAAGAATGTAATTCAATCAGGTTTCACAGGAAAGGTAGAAAAATCTATGCGAACAGTGTTTAAAGCACAGAAATGAAGAACAGTCACATCTACCTAAAGTCATAGTTGTTAGGAGTCAGTAATCCACATGAGAATTTGCTTTGGTTTCTGCAAGGATATGATTACTTTATTCAGATGCTCACATAGTAAAGCTGGCACTGTTATGGTCTGAAGGAAAGTAAAGAACATGTCTTGCCTAGAAGGGTCTTCTCTTTTTACTGTTGTCCTGGCTGAGTTATTTCACTATTTTACAAGAATGTGAAAGGATCCTTTATTGCAGCATAATATCAAGTCAACTAAAAAGAAAGTCCGGTATAACATGGTCATGTTCCAATAACAACAATCAGTCAATAGTAATCCTATTAAACTCACCAAATTCTGACTCAGTTAAATCTAGAAACAGAGACATAAAACTAATGAAACAGTTTAATATTTTCTCCTGGAATATCACCTATAATCTTCTCAAAACTAATAGGGCAAGCCATGCTATGAGTTATTTGATAATTATATATCATCAATAGACTACGGGCTTTTTTATTAATGGTATCACCAGACAGAATTAACTGTAGGTATTATTCTTTATATTTTTATCAGTAAAATGAAATCTCTCTGGCACTTAAGAGCATTGGCCCCAAATGAAACCAATTACAGCAAAATTCTTTGCAGAGAAAGTAAGTAAGCCTCCACTTCCTTGCTCTTCTGAAATATTTTTCTAAGCCCAAAGGAGGTAATTTGAAATAGTACAGATAGATTTTCATCTAGGTAAGTGATAAAATCTCCACAGAACACAAGAACTTTCCTCATTTCTGTATATCTAGCCACAAGTACTGGTTAAATGAAAAAAAAAAAACCAAAAGAAATAAAAAAAAGGTTATTTAGGCTGGAGGGAATTGGATAGCTGATACCCATTGTGTGAGCTTGCATGGGCAGGATGCAGGAACAACTACAAACACACAGATGAAATGCAAAGAGTAAGTTTATTTTCGTTACTTCGCCAAGCAGGGGGATCCCCAAAGCAGCACCCAGGCAGAAGTACACAAAGTAGGGATGCAGGCACTGTGGAGCTTAGTCCATGCTAGAGGATCACTGAACCTGCTGGTTTTGCCTGCATTCCAGGGATTCGTGCAGGTGCAATTTACCACTGTGCTTTCATCTTTCCCACAAGCAGGGCAGGAATCTCAAGGATGTTTGATAGGGTGCCTTTAAGTCTATGTTATTGAAACACAGATGTTCTACTTGTCCAACACACAAGGCCAAACAACAATTAGTATTATATATGTGTTTTTCTACACCTCAGGTCACTAGAGCATGTTTACAGTACTCCACACCAATTTTCTCTTATTTTTCCACATGCATAATAGACCAATAGTGAGACAAATCATGGACTTGCCCTTAATTTTGCAATTCAGCAATTAAGCACAGCTGAGTTCTAGTATAAGTCCCTGATTACAATGGCATTAAAACGGTGTGTAATTTAGCACTGATCTGTTAGGCATTTTGAGGCCGCTGCTGGTTCACAAAGATAGTGAGACTCTTTTTTTTTTTAACTTCCCTCTTTTTTTTTTAAAACTCCAAACAGCAGTAGCCATGTGATTATAGGAGGTTTGGGATGAAAACTCTTTCAACATCCTGCTTTTAGATTTTATTTATATTTTAAAACAAATGAGTTACACATACTTGAAAGTACAGCATTATGGGTTTATTAAACTCGTATGAATCCCACAAGAATCAGCAAACTTTAAAACTATTCATTTCCTGGTGCTGTCTCTCACATAGAGTTTAAAGGACTGCGGGTAGATATTTAGGATCTTTGAGGTTTTTGCCACACAGGAAATATAAGAACATGAGAAGGCAATCCGACATACCTCCATTTACAAGAGTTTTGGTTAACACTGCAATAAATAGTTGTGAATTTGGGACAAAAAAATATAAACCCAAACTTTTTATCAATGGGCAAATCTACATGTGTTAATTTCAAAAAAGTTACCCTCACATTATTTATGCTATCATAAACACTGTGTTTTTTTTCCCAATGTTAAATCATCTAAAACCAAGCCATCAACAAAGACTCCAGTGTGCTAAACAGCAATAAATGCTAAACAAAAATATGATATATATGACAAACATAATTAAACATAAATTTTCAGATAGCAAATTAAAAAGAAATCAGATTTTTAAATCTCTAATAGAGGTTTTTATAAAGCGTTGTTTGAAAGTTCTAATCTTTTTTAATCGTATTGCTAAACATTGGTGCTATTCTTTTGTAAAAATTGCCTCTAGTTTTGTTGTACTTCAGATAAGTTCTTAATTAGTTGTCAGCAATGTCTTAAGATTACCATATTTATGCTTGCTACTCTTCTAGCATGCCCCCAGTTGTCATTACTCTGTCACTCAGATAGAATTAATACCTATCCCACAGTAAGTCATCAACTTAGAAGTGATTTTCTGCTTCTGGTGGTCTTGGAGAGACCAACAGAAAGTACAAATGGTAAGTCTCAGAAATCAGGAGGGAAATTAAAAGAACCTACATGTATAATTATTCTGTTCAACTGCCAGGATTTGAAGATTAGGATCCTTGATGCATTTTTATTGTAACTTACATTGATAAAACTGAACCAAGGAAAAACAGAGGGTAACATGACAGAGAGGGAGGAACAGAGAACCACATGTCTGTACTGTATCAGAGTGTGAATACTCAACTAACTGCTCACCTCTTTCACATTGCAGATTTCATCATTTACCTATGAGAAAATGTTGATCATAAGAGATATGCCTGTCAAAAAAATGAAGAAAACACCACTGTGTAGCCTTTGTCAGATTTGGGAACAAAGCTTTTCAGGCAATGACAGGACCGAGCAAT
Source organism: Ibidorhyncha struthersii (assembly GCA_013398815.1). Taxonomy (NCBI): domain Eukaryota; kingdom Metazoa; phylum Chordata; class Aves; order Charadriiformes; family Charadriidae; genus Ibidorhyncha; species Ibidorhyncha struthersii. The sequence goes on from VZSZ01007999.1 coordinate 500,550, forward strand.
GTGTCGCTGCTTGCTGGAATTACATACTATTTTTGTCTTTGGGAAGTTCATACATCTCTCTGAAGGCCAGGGAGTAAACGTGAAAATCTTCTCCCTCTTTATAAGGAGATTAATAAAGATAATACCATCTTTTTTCATGACAATCCACCACTACTGTAGTCCCTATAATAATTTAATCACTTGCTAGCAACCCCGGACAAGGATAATAAGCAAGAAAAAAAAAAAAAAGCACCCAATCATCCAGGAAGTGCTATTAACACACATTTACTAAGACATATGTTTATGTCTAAGCAGTTGGTAGAAGTTTCTAGCTCCTGCGCTAGCAGGCATATACTAAGGTAACCTCTTAAATACCACCTCACTGAACATCGCAAACATATCTTCAGAGCTTGCTTTAGAGAAATAAGCTATACACCAATCCAAACTGGAGCTAAGCCACTAGGATTTATCCTTCACTACAAAGGGAAACACTACTCCAAAAGCTAAGATAAGGTCTATTCCTCTTTTCTTTACTCATATGTTTCCACTGTGTTGTGTACAGACACAATAAAACTAAGAGAAACTACACTGACCAAATAATTTTTTTCCGTTTTTATTTTCACAGTAAACAGCTTTGAAGGGCATGGCTATTGATTTTGATTGTAGATTTATTCAATCAGTCAATAATAACAATATTCAGAAAGCAAAGCTGAATAAACAAAGACAAAGCTATATTTTAAAATGCACAGCAAGTTTGTTTGTTCTTTCAAATAACCAGCAATTTCCCCACCTAATTCTGGAGTGAAACTCTAGAATGATGTTGCATTCCCCAAATTCTAGAATGATGTTGCATTCCTCATACCTAACAGCAAGCCAGCAGTAGGAAATACATTTCAGAATCAGATTCCTTGAATGCACATGAAGGAACCAAGATTCATACCCACAATAGTTGCAGAATTAAACTAGAACCTCCCAAAGAAATAAGTATTCATGTCAGAACTGCTATCCAGTCTATACTAGGTAAACCAGACCCAATTTGCATCAGATTTTGTCCAATGTTCTGCACTTCTCCTGGAACCCCCCTTTTCATCTTACCCCATCACAATATTTACTCTATTCTAATGCATATTCCTCTTAGATTTCTGTATACCACACTGTGCAAAACCTTGCATGGACTCTGCTTCCAGGCTTCTCATGCACAAGGGTGTTTGATTACCACTCCATTTTGAACCACAAATTCCTCTGTAGGATGCAAGGGGATTTTGACTGAAGTGTATGAAAAATATTTTCCATCTAGAAACAGTTACTTTGCATCTACGTTCTTTTACTCACTGTGTCTTCGTAAATTCAGCAACTACCCTTGACTGAAGAACTGTTTTTCTCTGCTTATTCTTTCATTTGATCATAGAGCCTTGACTCTCCCTCTAGCAAGAACTCTTTCTACAGAGCTAAGCCTTTCATTACATTGTCCAGACAACTTTTCTTTACTCATTTGGCCACAGAAATAAGCTTAAAAATATTCAATGAACTCTTTCGTGACTTACTTAACATTTTAAAGATGTGAGATCATCTCACAGATACTTTAAAAAAAAATCTTTGTTTTTATAGCAAAGTATCTTCAATATACCAAAACTATTTTGAAAGTAAAAATTAATACAAATCTTGAACAAAATCCAAAAGTAGAGAATTTTTAAGCTGAAAACTGTGCTGTATTCAATAATAAAAGCAAATGTATAGAAATGAGACATTTTTCTTAGGCAAAGCAAAAGCTGAATTTGCATGACGTTTTGCTAGCTATTAAATTTTCTCCACATTAGAAGTAGTTACATTTTACACTTTAGAAATTAACCTTCTACATTTAAAAATGAAATTAACAATCTGCAGAAAATATATAACTTGATACTTCAGAACAATATACTTGAAAATTTTCAAACTAGCTGGACGCTGCAGGAGTGTAAAATCATCATGCTCATGGTATTCATTGAAGTAAAAAGGACAAAGCTCACAAAAAAAAAATTAGGAAGGGATCTGAAAGGAAAGCTAACTCCACGTGATTGTAAGTGAGGAGAAAAAGTCCCAGCTAGCAACTTAAGCTGAACTGTATTATCAGGAATAAAGGTACAAGAGAAAGGTACACAAAGAAACTTCCAGTTAGGAAAAAAACAGTGAAAGTATTTTAACTAACAGTAGTGGTCAATTCATCAGTACTAACATCCTTTTTTTTGCTGTATGAAGTAATTCAACAACTAGGATCTGTGGTTTAAATTCCTATTTCACCAGCTTATAGCCGGGTAAATTTGTGCATTCAGTGGGCTGTTATTAACTTCATGCCTACAGCATCTGAAGGACAAGGAACTGATTGTAGGTGACCCTGCTTTGGCGGGAGGGTTGGACTAGATGATCTCCAGAGGTCCCTTCCAACCCTGACGATTCTGTGATTCTGTGATGAGAAGACTTTCATATTGCAATGCACTCTGCAAGAAATGATCTAACTGAAAGCAGCAACACCAAATAGCCAGAAGCTTTGGGAAGTTCAGTACTTTTCACTGAGATCCTTCAATATCCTTAAACACAAGAAGCCGATCCCCTTCAAAATGTGGGGTCCACAGGCTGCTGCAGGTGAATCTTTAGCAACAACATTTACTATTACCAAACCAGTATATTCTGTTTCAAAGGTATGCTTATTTCACTTGTTTTCTTCATTTAAGCTATATTTAGGGTAAATGGGTTACAAAAATAACTTTTGTAAATCTATTCCTGAAAGGTATTAACAATCCCTGAGTTTTGGGCCTCAAAGTCATAGTTCTCCTTTCAAAGAAAATAATTATTTAAAAGACTCAAAGATATAACCCTTAAGTTGAAGAGTAGATGCAGCAATGGGAAGTTGATCTAATTAGCTACATAAAGCAGGCAGGATTGGGAAGGATCAGATGGATTAACTGTCTATTTGCTGGTTGTATGTAAATTGATTTGAGGTATATTAATTTTAACATAAAGATGTGTTGGAAGTCCTTTTTTCTGGCAGTGACCACATAAAGTTCCATCAAACGCAGTGCTGCAGATAACAGGGAGAAGGTATTATACTCTGTGCAGCGTTAAGGATTTTTCTTATCAGAATGAGGATTTTCTGATTAAAATAAGGAATTTTTTTCTCATTATTACAATAATCCCTTTTTTTTTTTTTTGCCAATACTAATAGGTTTTATGGTCACTTGCAAGAGAAAAATTAATTTCCCTTAGTGAATAAAAAATGAGTTATCAATCCAATGCCATAATAGGGTATTTCTCTTCAAATGTCTAAGGATCTGAACACATCCCAGAGTCCTATTTTTACATGTTTTCCCACACTCTGTGATGTTAATGGCAGCAATATTTTTCATTAACTTCATGGCATTGCTGATACCCTTGCCCTTACTATAGGAATATCACTAAGCACTTTCATCTCTCGATTTTTATCAGTTGATTCCCCTCACTTTCTTGTCATTGAACCCTTTAAAACATTAATCAAAGTAAGCTAGAGCAAAATGCATCTTCACCTTGCTTTCTGTATTTTCTTGTACTTCACTAAGTCATAGTGAAAAATACACTGGATATTTCAAGTAGAGAAAAGAACTCACGTTTGATGTTTATTATTTAGGTGCCATTTAGGCAATGGGCTCTAAGCGGACCAACTCTCTTAAAAAGATCTTTCTCGCAAGGTGGAAAAACATCAGTACCCTATGACGCATGACAGCAATTACTTGTACACTGAAGTATCAGCGAGAAAGAGCATCCTTTGCCTGCCAAAGTTAGCTTTGTATGCTGAAGCCTATCTGGAAACTGTGTCATGTATTCATTTTCCATTTTTTTTTTTTTTTTTTTTTTGGATTACTGACCCAGCATCTCCCATTTGTAAAGCACAGTTCTGAAGTTCTGGCTGCTTTGAGGATTTTTCTTAATTCTAGCCTGACTCAACGCTTCCTGGGGTAAGGACTGCAACGTTTAATCAGCAGTCAGCTGTCAAGCTTTCAGGAGAAAAGGCACAGCGCTTTTAACTAACTGCATCTTTGTTAAGTCTGTTTCAGCTTTTGAACTGCTGCATTCAAACTGGACACTGTGTGACGCAGGCATTATAATAGCTATCCTCTCATGAATCTTTTGTTGAATTAGGCTGAAACCAGCTGTGGCATAAAAATGAAGAGAGCAAGCTGGCATATCTGGTGACATTAATGAATTGTCCCAGAGGTTGTAAAGGCCCAAAGGATAAGTTGAGCAGTTAAGAACATTAGGAGCAGCCAACGTTAAGGTGACAGGACAACCTTATCTTGCCTTCTCACTTTCTGTGGATAGTTATTAAGAAATTTGAGGTTGGGTCTTTATTTCAACAGACATGAAAAAGTGAAAATTACCCTTCTGGTTGCATCCATACTCTCCCTTACTAGGGAAACACATCCTACCCTAACAACAGGCACCATGAGAAAACTACTTTCTAACTTTGTTTGTTTCCTTAGATTTTACTGTATTGATATACTGATATGATATTTGAACTCCCTCACAAATTCTAGCACTTCAGAGGGTTTATTTCCCAATAACAAGTCCGTTCACCTGCCTCCCTATTTTGCAGCAGCCTTGTTGTGTACACACAGTATTCTTAGCAGTAGGTTCCCTGTACACCTTTCATTATTTTCTAGAATCTAGCTCTTTGAATTATGATTAAAACTGGAAAAGACAGCTGACCTTTCTTGACCAGTGCTCCTATTTCTCTTCATATTCTGCCTTTTTCGTAGTCTTACTTCCCAGTATCTATTGTCAATATCTGTCCTTGTCACTACTTCAGGGTGAAGAAAATATCAATTTGACTACAATTACAAAAAAAGGACCATTAGTTACTGTGTAAACATTCTTCCCCTCCTGGGTATAACCAAGGAAAATCCATATGCTGAATATAGGTAAATATTAAATAAAAAAGCCTCAACAATATGGGAAACAGTCATGTTAAAATTCTCATACCCGTTAAAATGGTTGCTTACAGTCCATCATCACTTTCAAAGAAAATACTGAAACGACTTTGCCACAAAGGAACTCTGAAGGGTGAATATACTTCATCACATTTAAAGCACATGAAGAACAATGGCAATATTGTACTGAATTTTTACTTGATAGGGAGCTTAGCTGAATTTGCCTCAGGCAACAACTAAATTATGTTCTATCTCCTCTCAATGTCAAGTACACAGTAATGCAGAGAACAAAACTGCCGTACAATTTACAAAATTGGTACTCTGTTATGGGCACACCTAACCATTGAATATCTGCTTATATTTTCTTCCTTCTTCAGGGTTCATTACCTGTGTATTTGAGGAAAATATGCATTGTACCATGCTGTATTCTCTCTGAACTCTGGGAAAGTGAAGACTCTGTATATCAAAACAATCACTTCTAAATTCACCCAATTCAGCCTAAGGCTGAACGGGCAACAGCTTGTGCATGGTTTACTTTGTGAAATAACTGTGCCTCTCAAGAGACAGATTAGAAGATGTTTTTTAGAACGGCAGTTTATTTAGACACTTGATGCACCTGCAAGACTGCATTTTCATCTGTGCAATCTATGAAGTACACAGTTCCATGTTAGTACTAACATGATATTATAAAAAGTTATAAGGATGTAGCTCACATCCTGCCAAAAACCAAATCCCAAATCTGTGTCTTGAATATCTTCTGTTATAAGAACACAGGGGCTGAGTTCACTGAGCCACAGTGGGCTCACTGAATCACATGAAACATGTCTTGGACAAAGGCCAGCAGCAGATGCTTCAAAAAGTGGGACCCACACACACACTCTAGGGACCTGATTCTGCCCTAGTTTACACCAATATAACATCAGGAGTTATAGCTTCAAAATCTACTGTTAAATCAATTAATACACTACTATAATTGTATCTTCTAGTATGGTCATGATGTGAAGGAATTAAGTGATTTTCCTTCTCTCAGGTTAACTTTGGAGGCACCAAATGAAAAACAATTATACATTTATGGAATTTCAGAATGTTCTGCATATTGTTTGAGAGCTAAAAGGAATCTAAAGGCACACAGAAGTCAATTAAAGGTCTTTTTCTTTGATTTCTACAGGGTTTGTTTCAAGCTTTAAATGCTGGGCTAATCATCTCTTTCTGTACCATGGTCAATCATTCAATTACAGAGGCAAGTATTATTTACCAATCTTAAATAAATAAATTAATTATTTTAATTGCCTATAATATCTCCACTAGCTTTATTACAACCTATCATGTAAATCTGTAACTTTATTTAGGCAATAATAAACAGATTTTTGTGCAGACTGTATCAGATCTAATGAGTATGCAGGGACTCTTTAAGATCTGCCCGATTGGAACAATTCACCATAACAGTCCAAGTTTATTATAGTCTATTTGGTCAATCAGTCTATAATACATAAAAACATGTGAGAGAGTTGGGTGCTTGACTCAATGAATTTCCAGAAGATTTTAGCTCATTATCATTGAAAAACTCAAGCCTTAGGGTGTCATTCATTACTTATACAATGGAAAATATAGTGGTATAACCGTTGGAAAAAAAAAATATATATATTCTTGATCCTAAGAAAGTGTAGGAGTACGTGTATGGGCTTAATGACTATTTTGGAGTGTTCAAAAAACAGCATAAAACCGAACTGTCACTGATAACTGCAGAATTTGAGCTGAAATACAGAAATATGAACATCTTGAAGCAAAATGTGTTGTTTTCTTATCTGCTTTTCTCATTTATTTTTTTTAAATCCTTTTATCTAGTAATAGAGTTAGAAGAACGAGTCTTTGGGACTTCCTGAGAAGTGCTTAAATCATTTAAGAAGCTGAAACTTAAAGATGACTTGAGGAAACTTTTGTTCTCTATACAATTTTTTGTTTTCCTGATCCAGTGGCTATTTCATATCACACTAGCGCCTGGTAGTCCCTGACCGTAGACTGGGAAATTGATGTCAAAGGCATGTCCCTCCTTTCTAGACATTTCATGTGTCTCGATAGATTAGATTCACTTATGTGATAGGGAAACATTTAGAGTGACTTCTTTCTAATGCACAGCAGGAGAGAGAATAGAAGCCACTGTTCTTTTCCCCTCACTTTGTGTCCTAATTCTTAGTTGGGAAATTACCCAAATTGCTTTCTTAGAACTTGTATCTAGGACAGAGAAGGTAATGTAATAAAGAAGGGGTTTGGTACCTGGGATTGCATTTTTTTAATGGGGTATGTGAAAAAAATTACTTAACAACACTTCAGTATACAATCACGCTATGGCACGTTTCTCCTGAAAACTTCACATTTTGATGAGTATTTCCTGTCTATTCATCTTCAATAAAGCTTCTACAAGCCATAAATCCAAAGGTTCTCTTAAAATCATATCTCATTTTACTTTCCATGGAGCTCAACAAGTGTTGCCAATGAAAAACAATTTCAAAACTCTTTCCTTTTCTCTTTTTCACCAAAAAAATGTGCATAAATAATTTATTTATTATTGTCTTTTGTTTCATATGTTACTATCATTCAAGCAGCCAAGTTAAATGTAATTTAGTTTTATCTGGAAATACATTTCCTAACCGAATGGGTCTCCTTTCTCCCTAGCTACCAATCCTTTATATAAAAATACAATGATGTTCCAGCCTCAAGCAATTTAAAAGATCAAGACCATCTGTTATGTATTACTTGCAAATTATGCACTGACATCTTTACATGTTGATGCAAAAAAAAAAAAATCACGTTATTAACATATTTAGGATTAGGAATGACACGGATTAGTCTTCCCTAGCTACAAAGCTACACCTGCATTTTTTAATTCTGATCCAAAAAATCCTTGCTCATGAGAATAGTTATTATGCATGTGAATATGCAAGTACTGTTTCAAGCCCCTGACTTCACAGTAGACCACACTATACTTCACACTGTACCATATCAATGTCCTTCCCTAGGGCTCCCAGGCAGGCAGGTAGTAGCTCAGACTACTCAATAGACTTGCACAGCTTTGCATCCCCAAAGTGAAAGTCAGGCAAAAACGCCAGGAGACCTTCATGGATGAACAAGGAGCTCCTGGACAAACTCAAACACAAAAAGGAAGCCTACAGAGGGAGGAAACAGGGACAGGTTGTCTGGGAGGAACACAGAGAAATTGTCTGAGTAGTCATGGATCAGGTTAGGTAAGCTAAAGCCCAGATAGAATTAAATATGGCCAGGGATGTCAAGGGCAATAAGAAAAGCTTCTCCAGGTATGTCAGTGATAAAAGGAAGACTAGGGAAAATGTGGACACTCTCCAGGGGGAAACAGGAGACCTGGTTACCCAGGGATATGGAGTAGGCTGAGGTACTCAATGACATTTTTGCCTCAGTCTTCACCAGCAAGGGCTCTAGCCACACTGCCCAATTTGCAGAAGGCAAAGGCAGGGACTAGGAGAATGAAGAACTGCCCGCTGTAGGAGACAGTGAGCTTTGAGACCATCTGAAGAACTTGAAGGTGCATAGGTCTGTGGGACCTGATAAGATGCATCAATGGGTCCTGAGGGAAGTGATGGATGAAGTTGCTAAGACACTATCCATCATATTTGACAAGTTGTGGCAGTCTGGTGAAGTTCCCGCTGACTGGAAAAGGGGAAACATAACCCCCATTTTTAAAAAGGGAAAAAAGGAAGACCTGGGGAAGTACACGTCAGTCAGTCTCACTTCTGTGTCCAGCAAGATTATTCAGCAGATCCTCCTGGAAATTATACTAAGGCACATGGAAGATAAGGAGGGGATTGGTGACAGCCAACATGGCTTCACTAAAGGCAAATCATGTCTGACAAATTTGGTGGCCACCTAGGACAGGATTACAGCATTCGTGGTTAAGGCAAGAGCAACAGACATCATCTACCTGGACTTGTACAAAGCATTTGACACTGTCCCACACAACATCCTTGTCTCTAAACTGAAGAGACATAGATTTGGCAGATGGACCACTGGTGGTTAAGGAATTAGACGGATGGCTACACTCAAAGAATGGTGGTCATTGGCTCAATGTCCAAGTGGACACCAGTGACGAGTGGTACTCCTCAGGGGTCTTTGTCAGTGACATGGACAGTGGACTGCACTATCAGCAAGTTTGCTAATGACACCAAGCCATGTGGTACAGTCAACACACATGAGGGAAGGGATGCTGTCCAGAGGGAACTGGACAGGCTTGACAGGTGGGCCTGTGCGAACTTCATGAAGTTCAATAAGGCCAAATGCAAGGTCCTGCACGTGGGTCACAGCAATTAATCCCAAGTACAAATACGGGCTGGGCAAAGAATGGATCTAGAGCAGCCCTGAGAAGATGGACTTGGGAGTGTTGGTTGATGAGAAGCTCACCATGGGCCAGCAATGTGCGTTTGCAGCCCAGAAAGCAAACTGTATCCTGGACTGCATCTAAAGAAGTGTGGCCAGCAGATCGAGGGAGGTGATTCTTTTCCTCTACTCTGCTCTTGTGAGATCCCACCTGGAGTACTGTGTTCATCCCTGGGGCACCCAACATAAGGACACGGACCTGTTGGAGCAGGTCCAGAGGAGGGCCACAAAGATGATCAGAGGGCTGGAGCACCTCTCCTACGAAGACAGGCTGAGAGACCTGGGGTTGCTCAGCCTGGAGAAGAACAGAAGGCTTCTGGGGAGACCTTATAGGAACCTTCCATACCTGAAGGGGCCTAAAAGAAAGCCAGGGAGGGACTTTTTACAAGGGCATGTAAGGATGAGGGTTAATAGCTTCAAACTGGAAGAAGGTAGATTTAGATTAGATATCAGGAAGAAATTTTTCAGTATGAGGCTGGTGAGGCACTGGAACAGGTTGCCCAGAGTAGTTGTGGATGCCCCGTCCCTGGAAGTGTTAAGGACCAGGCTGGATAGGGCTTTGAGCAATGTGGTCTAGTGGAAGGTGTCCCTGCCCATGGCAGGGGGGTTGGAACTAGATGATTTTTAAGGTCACTTCCAACCCAAACCATTCTATGAGTCTATGAAAATAGTTGTCAAAGGAAACACAAAATGTTTTACTTACTAAGCAGACCATTTGTACTGCAGAAGTCATGCTTCAGATGAAAGGAGTTTTCAGCTGGCTGTCATGGGAAAAGAACAGGGAGAGCTGCATTATTATGTGATACTCTGAGTTGACAAGGTGACACACAAGGGAATCCTAATGTGGCCCAGCAAGATTTCTTGCCATCTAAGTATTACAGATAAAATTGTCACAAGTTCACAAAATGGCTTCCTGAGCTGACACAAAGTGACAGATCAGTGCACTGCAAAGACAGTAAATATTCCAATTTCTCAGAGCATTCTATAAATGCAAATAGCCTGCATGCACTACAAACAAAACATACAGGATTCCTATTATAACTGAGATGGCAGAAATTAAGTTTGTAAAACAATCCATTGCATTATAGCACCTTGCATAAACTGCTGTGCATTTCAGAACATGCCAAACAGCTTCTTCAGCAGTGTCCAAATACATAGTAATGTCAAAAACAGGAAAAAAAAAAGGTTTTATGCCTACTACTCAACAACTGAAAAATAGTACATTTCTCTGGCACCGGGCTTTTCTTAGGTTTTTAAGGCTGTCATGCTTTATATTTCCTCAACCATTAAACATTCATTGATGCCTTTGTCTTGTGCAAAATCAAGCACATGGATGATTCTTAGCAAATAATTATTTCCCAAAGGGAGGGCAGGAATGCTATACTTTAAGAAATGCCTTCAATATTTTCCACTTTTTAAAACAATAGAAAGGAACTGAATATTAGGATAAACAGCCTAAGAAGTGCTTTGCGCTGAGAAAAAAAAAAAAACACAAAGAAAATTTGGGGTGTCACCATTGTTCATTAGAACTAATTGCTGGGAGAATGACTCTCAACTTGATTTGGGGCCCATTTCAGGCTTGGTGACAGGGCCACGCTGTCACATCAGGAGTTAGATGCTATGGCCACAGCAAGACGTGGCAAAGGTCCACGACAGAAGCCTTGTGCAAAGTGGGAGAGATGAATATTAAGAAAGGAAGTCCAAAGCAAAGCTCTGGATATAAAGAAATAAATGCACGGTAGGATACAAAGTCAATGACTTAGAACAAAAGATCTAGTTGCAGAGAATGTTCAAAGGGAAAGCACAGAGACCTGGCTGTGAATCTTCATCTAAAAGAGACACTAATCCCACAGCACAGGTTGTGAGTTGGAATAAATAAACCTAAATCCACTGGTCTACTGCCTCAGAGCTGGGGGGCATCGTGGGGAGAGTATCTTTTTTGTTTTTCCCTTCCTTTCCCTGACATGTTATCAAACTAACTCACACAATGTTTTTGGACTGTATTAGCCTTTTAATTTGTTAGGCTCCCTAGTATCAGCTTCAGCATGCTGTAACTCACCCTATACAATATCCCATGAGTATTCCAGGAAAACAGAAGTTCTTGGTAGAAATAGGGGTCAAAATGGTGATTTATGTATGCCCCTTGCTTCCAGTTACAACTGAAGAGTGAATTCTCCAGCTTCTCTGACATTATGAAAATGCTTCTCTGGAAGACCTGGAGATTTTTCAATTAAATTACAGAAGTTGGAAAGGGGGGAAAAAGAGAGTCCTTAATTCTAACCACAACTTTTCTCCGCAGACTGTGTTAGCATGTTGTAACACAGAACCCACCTAGTGACAGAAAAAAGTTATTGACAACCCTGTTAAAATACCTGAAAGATGATTCATTTTGGAGTAGGCACGCAAAACTGATGGAATAATAGTCGGTTTTACAAAGTGATCTAACTTAAACAGTTTGACAAGATAAAATATGGTTTGTGTGGCAATACTTACTAACTTTGCCTTTTTGTCACTAACATGAAAATAATATAGCAGGAAGCTGAGAAACCTGCATTTTAAAAGCAATTCTTACTTCTTTATTGTCTTGCAAACAGCTTATTCTGAATCACTGTCATACCGACATTTATTTCCTTTTTTGTTATCAATGGAATGTTTTATAGAAAAGGTACATTATAATCTGTTGTGCAATGCTTAAAACATTCATATTTTAAAACTAATTTAGTAAATTTAATTTAGTACTTCTTACACAAACTTTTTAAAATAGCTGTAGACCTGTTTTCCTTCTCACAAATGGACAAGTTAATTTTGCAGCTAGTTTAATTTGCTACCTATGACAAAAGGAATGGCACAAGTCATTTACTTGTTCCACTTTCATATGTACAAAATATGACTACAATTCCGCTCCTGCTCAAGACTCAATACTTTTATCTCCAGTCAGAAGTCTTATAGACTTATAGGATCGGCATCTGGGCTTGATACTAATCAAATAGTCCAGAAAAACTAAAACTCAATTACTGAATAAAACTACTGGAAGTTTTAAGTGAACTCAAATATTTTACATGTGGACACGATCAATTTAAAATTTTTTTTTTTTTTGAGTTTGCAGATATGCAGTGTTATGCAAACAGAGAGAGCTTCCAGTCCTCCCTACCTGCCAGATTGTCACACAGCCTTCTTTAAATATAGGAGAAAGTCTCTCTGAGTCAACCTTAAGTAATCCCTGCCTTCTCAGCTCATTCACTCACCCAGCCACATCATGCGTACCAGCAGGGTTGTCAAACATTGGAGCAGGCTGCTCAGGGAAGTGGTGGAGTCGCCATCCCTGGAAGTATTTAAAAGATGGGTAGACATGGTGCTTAGGGACATGGTTTAGTGGTGGTTTTGGCAGTGTTAGGTTGATGGGTGGACTTGATGATCCTAAAGGTCCCTTCCAACCTAGATGATTCTATGATTCTATTCACAGTCTGTATAGGTCCAGGTTCTCCCAGGAAGGAACCAACAACAATACAAAGGCAATTCCCACCCTGTTGGCCAGCCAGCCACAGTCTTTTAAAGAGCACAGCATAAAAATCCCTGTAAACAAATTAAAAAAAAAAAGTATTATCTGTTACAGTTGACATAAAAGTTAAGCTAAACCTGTTTTAGGGAAGGTAGTGATGCCAGCTGCAAAAGTGAGTGGCACACTGTAACAACTCTCATTTTGTTTCTCCCATTAGCTTCTCCCATTTATTTCAGGAGTTCCCATCTCAGTGTCAACAATTGCTGCCATCACCAATCTTGCACTATTGGCCTTATCCAAAAGCTTTTCTTGGTGGCAGTGAAACACCTGAGTTTAACCTGCTCACAGATTTCTTGAAGCTTAGAGTACGCACTACTGACAGCTTGATACCTATGTGGACAACAACAGAACGATGAAGAGAAAGAGATACCAGGGACAGGTAGGTCCCACTGGGGAAAGCCAGACCAACATCAAGAGCTTAGAAAAAAATCTGAGGTACTACTATATACTCAGCACCAAGTTTTCAAAGGAACCTTAGAAAATTATGAGCTGTGCTTCCTACTTCCTAAGGTCTTTTGAAAACCCTAATCTTATCTAGTGACCAGAAAGACACTAGGTTCTGCACCAGTTTTGTATTTAGATGGTTTTAAGATGATAACACGGCAAGCATTTATTATGTCAAATCAAATTGATCTACAAAAGAAAACTCTAAAAGTCTATCCCCTTCTTACTGCATATATCCTTTCTTGAAAACAGCTATAAATACTTGCCCCCCGCCCTCAATTAATTTTTTGGCTTATCCTCTCCAGTATGCTTATAAGAAAATAAAATACTACATATTTCTATTAAAATTATATAAATAACAACTGCAAAATTCAAGCTGAAGTTAAGATTACTGTGCTTTGACAAAGTATTCATCAGCTCCTTGATACGAATAAATGGTGATTAAAGACAGTTTTGTTGAGGAAGAAAAAAAAAAATGAAAAAAATAAGTGAAGGCAGTAAGTAGAATTCCTGTGAATATGCTAGTATAACGTTATCAAATAGATATTTTTCCAATTAATTTTGGGGGGTTATTCTGTCAGACAGACTTTTGTATAAATCCTAATTAGCTGATCCAACATTCTTTAATTCTCATAACAATGATAACTCATGAGACCTACTATATACCAATTAGATGTCTCAGTAGGAATGACTTGCAGGATTCTTTTGCATTCCTTTATTGAAATGACAGACACTACTTTATCCTTCACTAGCTAGTCCCTTGGTCATAAAAAAGTCTCTCCTTGGATTTTAGTGAGGTTAAAAGAGGAACAAATTATACAAAACCAGACATATAAACCAAAGTTTCTGAAAATAAATTATTTGATAGCTCATTTAAAGCTCATAATTTTAGCAGAACGTTTTAAAGAACATTGTTAATTTAAAATATTTTATATGATAAAGAAGTCAACCTTTTGCCTTTCTAGCTTACTAGTTGAACACTATTTCTTCTTTTTTGTCTTTTTTTTTTTCCAGAAAAATAAAACTCATGACAGAAATTCTTCTATGTTTGCACAAAAAAGATCAAGAAAAATGCTATTTATCCAGTTGTACTGCGGAAAAAAAACACACTTATTTCTCAAATCTGCAATTGTAAATACCATATTTACACAGAATGCAAGTGCAGGATATTCTCTAGAAGACAAATGCTGTTGTCTGTGCAACAATACAAAACCTGTGGTGACTCAATGACTCTGGCTATGCATAAAAGAATCACACAGACTCATTTAGTGTGGAAAGGACCTTTAAGATCATTGAGTCCAACTGTAACCCTAACACTGCCAAGTCCATCATCACTGAAGAATGTCCTTAAGCGCCATGTCTACATGTCTTAAATACCTCCAAGGATGGTGACTCAACCGCTTTCCTGGACAGCCTGTTCCAGTGCTTGATAACCCTTTCAGTGAAGATTTTTTTTGTAGTATCCAATCTAAAACAAATAAATAAAAACTGGGAGACTTCTATGTCCAGGCATTTCATGCCACTACTTCCAAAGTGATCTTTGCAGATCAACTTTATCCTCCATGCCCTCTTTTCCATACATAAGATTTCCAAGATTGCCATGGGCTGTAGACTGCCCAGGAAGTATTCTTCAACACAAGTTATTTTAGTGACATTTTCTGGAGAGGCAGATGCATAACTGCAGCAAACCATGTGCAAGCATCATCTTCTTGCACAAATTTAGCATCATGTTGTCGTAAAAAATTATTGGGGTTCTAGATTACAAAACTGGAAACAAACTCAGGAGTAAAAGTTTGTCAGAGCAAGTCTGACAACAACAAAAAATCATGCAATAAAAAAAGTGGTGATTTATATAACCCATGTTAAGGAATGATTCCTGAAGAGTCTGTACCCAAGACAGACTGGTAATTAAGTTAAAATTAGGCATGCAATGATAAAATAGCTATTTTCCAGTGAATGATCACAGCATCTATTATCATATCCTGAATAGCAGTTTAAAACTTAACACTGAATTTGACCCTTGGCATGTACAAGAGCAATCCACATCACTGGACTTACCTTTGAAATATCTGGAGCAGAAGAACCCTACAGAAGAACTCATTCCTGTCTACCAGGGAGTTTTGATACAGACATAAAGAGGAGCAGGAGTCAGTCTGCATTTTATATAATTTTGAAAGTTTTCTTAATTGCCACGTTAAGTATGAAACCTCAAAAGTCATCATCACTCAGAAACATTTCTGCCTTAAAATACAGTCAACAGCTATGTGAAAGCAGCAGCTAAACCCTCTCTGCCTGATTGATACATAGTTTACTAGCTGACCAGTTTGAACCACTTTAGATCACATGTCCCATGAAAATCAGAAACATGATGGTAATCAGAAGGGGTGTTTCAAAATGGAAGAATCACACTGCTCACCATGAGAAATGAGACTACTCTCAAGAGACAGTCAAGCAGGACATATTTCAGCATCGCTGTGTTCACATTAGGACTACAAGGGTACAAAAACTAAGCAATTTCATAAGGAAGAAAGCACATGCTAATGAACAGGTGCTTGATCAGCAGTTACAGTCTTGGATTCCAGTTGATCCCAGCTGCTGTTACAGCTATTTCCTTTCTGAATTTATTCTCCCCTTCTACCATCTACTTCTCATTTCTTCTATTTTAATTTTTAGCCAATCAGAGCAGGATGTATTATTCTGAGTCTGAGTTTTTGTGGAACCTGAGAGACAGTGACCAGATCCTGGTTGGAGTTTGAGTTCCTATAGCTACTGCAATACAAACATCAAATTACCAGAAACCTGCTCAGAAGTTTAATATCTTATTTAATCAATCAATTGTAACCGCATTTCAAGTAAACAGGCCTCTGGCTAATTACTATTCTTAGTTAGATATGGAAACAAATATTTGTTCATTTCATTTTTTTCTGAACACTGAAGAATGTAGAAGATTATGAAAATACTTTTAACGGTCCAGAAACCATTCTATTTTGGGAACCGATTCCCAATGCATAGTTAGTTTTCACCAAGACACACATAACTGTAGTTGGTTATGTACACGTAACAACCTTCAAATGATAAATAATAACAAATGCTTATTGGCTTAGTGGCCAGTTTTACTAGCTAAAGAGGTTAAAGTTTTGGGACTGTGAAGAACAGTTTATCAGGTACTCACAGATGCCCTGGACTTCAACTGGACTTCAACATATGCAAATAAGGGAAGTATAGGCAGCAACAACAACTGTGTAAGCTGAAGGCTTGTTCAGGATTCTGATTTCTCAATCTGTTGTACTCTGAAGCTGCTTTACTAAACATATGGCTTGCCTAATTGAGGGTTTGGAGCTCTACTGAAATTACAAAATGCTTATGCACATTGAAAATGATAAAACTATGTATGTATTACAGGGAACTAAAAATACAGTATGAGACTCATGGGTCATAAAAGGAAAAGAAAGAATTCATTACTAAGGAAGAGAGAAGTAATTAATTAAAATCATGAGCTTACAATCAGAGCTAGCAAAAATAAAACTGAAATCCCAGCAACTTTTACATGCTCTGATTCACAACCAAACAACTACAAACTCAGCTGTGTGAAGGAAATACGTTGAATTTGCCTTCTCTTTCAGGCACCCTCCCAGTGTAAAGAAGATGCACATCTAAGCAATTACAAAAGTGACTATACAGCATTCTCTATGAAGCATGTAAAAACCAGTGAAACATACACATTAGCCTAGTAGTTGCAGCCTGCCTGTGACTCATGCTGGAAGAACTGCATTGCAGTATTCAAATACTTGGTGCTGCTGAAGGAAGGGAACTACAGTAGGTGCAGCATCTGTAACCCCTTGGAGTGCACAGCTCTGTCAGGTGCAGGACACAGCCCTGTAGAGCCACAATAAATAGAGCTTCTTGTGATATGTAAATACGTTACGGGTTTGGAACCATATACAATGCATTCTCACAGCTTTTTACAAACACTGGTATTTGTGGTTCAAATACAAGTGAGGTGGACTGAAAACTGGCTGAACTACTGGGCTCAAACAGTTGTGATCAATGGCATGAAGTCCAACTGTAGGCCAGTCACAAGTGGTGCACACCTGGGCTTGATATTCAGTCCAGTACTGCTAATGTCTTCATTAATGGCCTGCACAATGGGACAGAGTGCACTCTCAGCAAGTTTGTAGATGATACAAAATCAGGACAAGCAGTTGATACACCAGATGGTTGTGCTGCCATTCAGAGGGACCTCAACAATCTGGAGAAAGAGGCAAACAGGAACTCATAAAGGTGAACAGGGACAAATGCAAAGTCTAACACCGGGCAAGGAATAACCCTATGCACCAGTCCATGCTGAGGGATAACCAGTTGGGAAGCATCTTGGCAAAAAAAGACGTGGGCGTCCTGGTGGACAACATGTTGAACATCAGTCAGCAATGTGCCCTGGCAGAAAAGAAAGACAACAGGTTTCCACTCACCACTGGGTGAGCTGGAATACTAAAAAAAAAGTTAAAAAAGGGCCTACCAAAAAAATTTTGTTTGCTGTTATTTGTTATTTTTCATTATTATTTGCTCAGATAATGGGAAAAAAAAATCTTCTAAAGAAATTTACTTAAACAGAGTCGGACTGTAAACAGCTTAGAATCAACCATGTTTCCTGACAAATATTCAAAACGTGATAGATGTTTATCTAAACAGCCTGGTCTGAAGTATCTCTAGTACCAATAACGGTGTTGAATTGATATGAAATTTTTTCTTTTGACTAAAAATGAAGTTTCATTTTCTCTTTAGGTTATTCAATCAATTCTTTTAACCATTAAATTTTAAGTCGACGGCAAGTAGAAAATCTTTTCACAAGGGTAAGTCAAAACATTTTGATTTCCTCTACTCCCTTTCTGGGTTTTGTTGGATTTTTTTGGTTTTGGTGGGGTTTTTGCTTGCAGAGATTTTTTAGTTCATTTTTATTTTATTTTTTTGCTAAAATTTTCAATGCATAATTGAAAACTGGTAATTCATGAAACTTCTAAAATTGTTTTTACCTGGAATACATAACTATATCTTTTTTCTAGGCAGATGAAATGAAAAACTCAGATTGTTGAGTTTAAAATGTCCCTTTTCACACTGAGTAAATCCACATTCTGGTGGCAGTGGAATCTAAGAAGGATTTATATTCTATACAATCATTTTTCTCATTTAGAACAGCTATACAGAAATGAATACAGTAGCATGTCATTAAATATTACTGTTTTTTTTCCTATCACTGCATTTTTGTGTGGTTGAGGAATGTAAAGCTCTCTCTGTTAGAAAAGGATATTAATCACTCCTTAAAATATGGTGACAGATGGCAACATTGCATATATGTGAGAGAGGAATCATATTCAAGCACATAGAAATGCAGTATCACACTTCAGTAAACAATTATTCTTCATGCCTGCCTTTTTTTTTTTTTTAATAAAGTACTAGCTAGTAGCTAGAGCTAGCACTAGAAAATGCTGTCAGCAAACATGTAGGAATCAAGGTTAGGAAATTACCTAGGAAGTTCTTACATAGAAAGAAAAAAGTTCTTGATATACTATGACTGTTTCTCTAATACATTTTGCTATAGATAATGTGAAAGTTCTTATGACCCCGGCAGATTTGAGAGATGTTCTAAATATTTACAATCAAGATTATGTTTAACATCTCAGAAGTAGATTGTATAACTCTTACAACATAGCAGTTTCTTCTCCCTCTAGTCCTACTCTTGCTGAGACCCACTTAAGTTATGACCTGATTAACATTACAGTAAAGTCAGGCACTTTTTTAGGGTTCTCAAGTCATATATACCATGATTTTGCCGAGTGCTAATACAATAGGATAAAAAAAAAAAAAAGATTTGAACATGAGGGAACTAGATCATGACATTCAAAGTAAAAAAAGAACACAGTAGAATTTCAGAGAAATGTTAAATTCTTAGGACAGCTTCCAAAGAAATAAACGTGCTTTTCTAATGCTGAACCTGAGGTAATATGATCCAATCCCTCTTCAAAAACTTATTTTGAATTATGTTGTCATCTTAATTAGGGATTGAAATTAAAATTTACCTAAATAATACCACACAGGACGTTACTTGTGTAAATAACAAATAGCAACACAGAAGGCTCCAGAAGCTTGTTATTAAATGTCTCTGATCAAGACATCCAAGCTTAAACAACTTGATTACATCCAAGCTTAAACAACATTCTGATTCTTTCGATGCACACTACTGCTCTCAGTACTACCTTCCTCTCCCCTCTCTGAATTATTATGGTGCAGTCACCCAGTTATGCATCTGTGACACTAGGTACCATTGTGACATGGAATGGCATTTTTAAGCAGCAGTACTGGACATACAAGAAAAGAATATGTGAGTTTCTTTTTTTAATAATCCATAAACTATTAAAAACTCTGAAACACAATTTAAACAAAAACACGAGAACTAAAGAGACATTTCCTGACAAACTGACACCACTCTGTTGTGGTCTGGCTTAAATACTTTTCAGGATATCAATCTGATAGCCCATCTCATTAAAGAGAAATGCTGTGACCATTTGTTTATTGGATACTTGTCAGCAAGCAGTCCGAATCATGACACTTTACAGAAAACAAAATCCACACAGTGGGGAACTAAACTGAATTATACCTTATTACAAATATAACATCAACAGTATTAAACCCATCAATGTATACTATAAATCCATCATTAGGACACTGCATAAGATATTTTGGAGCTCCTAGTCAAAGTCACATTTTTAAAAACTTTTTTTTTATTATTTTAAAATGAAAAATTCAGGACAATTCCACTCATCAAAACTGTCAAAAGAGGGTTGTTTTGGATTTTTTCCATTGTCTCACAACAATTTGAAACTTAATATACTGCTACAAACCCAAAATGTCGTGGCAATTGATGCTGACGATAAAAATCAGTAACCAGATCCTTAGTATAAACAAGCCCTCTTATGTGCTCGAGAAGTGTGGACACCAGCTTCTAACCTTTCAGCAGAAAATTTCATGTGGCAAACCCCACCTTCTTCATGTCTGCTACAGTAAAAATAATTGTTGCAAGTGCTCCAGTGTACCTTTGCATCTGAAAGGAGTGAAGAATGCACGTCAAGAATGGGTCAGAAGAAGACATGCATTTCACTAGTTTTACAAGAGCCTAGTAATATTGGAGTTTTTCAGAAAAAAAAAAGAATATGATGGCACAACTGAAATGCTGTAGCTTTGGAAATGGTTGGAAGCAAGTCACAGTCTGATTCTACCAAGTGTTGCATTCACACTAAGTGCAAACATTTCAAACTTCTTTCATGATTAAAAAAAACAAACAAACCCACTGAAGAGAAAAGATTGCGTGGGTTTATTTAAAACCAGTTTTCCACTACAATATTGAAATAGAAACTGCAACAAAATCTCAAGACCAAAAGAAAAGTAACTGAAATATTTATCAGAATATTAATATTGCCCTCAATGAATACTGAGCAGGCATCTGTCGGCTTAGATTTTAGTATAGTATCACTATCTATAGTCTTATTTTAAAGTATGTAGGATACTAGTACTAAAATTCTTGGCATTTCAAAGACAATAATTAAAATTATCTAGTTGGACTGTATGACACAGTTTAGGAAAAAAAATAACAGTAAACTTTTTCAGGAAATATTTTGTATTATCATAAGAAAATACATTTTACTAACTTCAGGAAGGTCTGTGTTCTTTTTCAATTGCTGTTACCTCAACGAGAATTAACTACTTACAGGATTTCCAGTAAGCACCTAAAAATTATATATTTGACAATCAAAGCCTATTGATACAAAAACCAGAAATGTAACAGCTTGCAGAGCAGACATTCAGTCAGATGAGAATGCCCTAATTTTAACATGAAGCTAAGAGTAGATATCTCACCCTGCTCAATTATGTAATCAATTTTAAATACTTAGCACCACGCAGGAAAAAAAATTCAAAAATAATCAATGAACAAAGTATTAGTAAAGGGTTACAGACACTTTCACTTTTTGTTAAAAGTTAACATTTAACTCATTGCATCCTAACAAACTGACAGTTGCTTACATGAAATAAACTTTGGGGTCGTCAAAAAGCTAAGAGAAAAATATGCTCTCTGGTTTAATCACTTGTAAAAAGGGTCTAGACTACATAAAGTTGTGACTGCATATAAACCTTTTTTCCTTTGTATCAACATGGATCCCTTACTCATTTCATATAAACTATCACTGAGGTATTGTTTAACACCTTTGTTAGGGTGTTTTAACCCTAACCCTAACCCTACCTCAGGGCTAATCTCACTAGGTCAAGCTGGAGCAAGGAGGAAAAGCACTAGAAGCAGCTCTAGAAAAAAACTGTACTGAATAATAAGGAAGCAGGAGTGTTTCAGGAGTTGTCAATTCAGAATATTTGATGAGCACTAATTTTAAAAAGACTACTAGAAATTTTGATTAAAAGAGGGTATTTTGATTATATGGGATTTGATAAAATTGTATTGCTAATTCCCACTTGTCTGCCAAATTATCTGAAAGGTAATAATTTACATGCTGTACGAGAGAGGTGTTTTGGTGACCTATAATGAAAGTTGTGGCACAATCTATAGAATTTAAGTTGTAACTGTAATACAAGGATGAAATTCAACTTTGTCTTATTGCAGTGCACCTGGGTATCAAGGCTATGTCTATGTGCACATCCAGCACATTGGATTCCCTGGGTGATCCAAGGAACTCTGCAGCTACTCTGTGTGCTAAGCATGGACCAGCTTGAGAGAAGGTGATTGACTTAAAACCCTAAATTGACCTCACAGCAAAACATGTGACTATTACAGGAGTTTTCCAGGTAAGAACTGCGGCCAGTCCCAGAGATTTTCCCAGGCATCCTGTGCTAAGCCTAAACCAACTAACAGACAACTCTCTGAATCCCTAAAGGCATTGATAACATTGCAAGATGAGGACCTGGGTGTCCTAGCAGCTTCCCCAGGTAGTTCCTGGTGTAGAAACAAATTCTACCCATTGTAGTAGAGAAGACACTGTCAAAAGAAACTTCTTGCAGATGAAGAAATGGTCCCATATGATGCTTTCTTGTTAAAATAGTTAGATGTTCTGCACAGAATTTAAGATAATGAACAGAAACATTATGCATAAAGTGGAATCACCATGCAGAACCCCAGGCCAGCTGGACTTAAGTGTTCAGCAAAACAACAAACAGTTCAGGGAGTCTTACTCAATCCAGCTCAAGACACCATATCAGGTCCATAAGAAAAATATACCTAAATGAGCTGTTTATTTTAGCAAGCACTCACTCCATCTGCGAGTTCAATAAAATCATTCCTTGAATAGTTTTGGTTTCTCCTGGGTATCTTCAAACTCTCTTGTACTCTTTTGGCCATCAAAGGTAGCTGTAAAGATCCTGTAACATATCCCTCACTGAATAAATTCACTGATGGAGATTTGGATAACAACAGATACATAATTTGTTATTATGTACAAAACATCTAGCTATGTCAACGTATATAGGTGTCTGAAAATTAATGAAATTATTCACAGTGGAACAAAACGAGTTGATAAACATGAACTTACTGAACAACTACAGAATAATATTCGATATAAGTTTTACTAAAAGGAGATAGTTCTTTAAAGCTTGCAAGTTCTTTAAAGTTCTTGAAAACTAGGGGAGAGAAGGCTGAAGCTGAGAAAAACACAGTGCACAACTGTGTTATGCCATGCCACAAAAATAAATTCTTAAGAGACAGAATATGGTTGCTTTCTAGCCAAAAGTCAATGTTAACCTCTCTAATGAAACTGGAAATCCCTAAACAGTAAGCTGAATTGTGATACAATGTGATATGGATATGAGACTAGAAAAGACAGTGACAAGTTTAAAAAAAAAGGAAAATAAACAAAGAGAAAACAAAAAAAAATATTTCAAGGTGAACGGAAAAAACAGGAACTATATCATAAATTGAGGTGAGAGGAGAGTTCTCATTTCAAAGTATTATTTTCTGTGATGTTTGAAAGAAGCCTGGAGGTATTTTACATGGCAGAAGTTTTGAGATATATTGGTTTGGGGGAAGGAGGAAGCTTAAGTGGAGGGCAGATTACACCTCATTTTTCACCTCAGAAATGTTTAGACTTCAAAGACTTGTTTTACAGTGCCTGTTTATTTAGGGGCTTTTGGTTCTTTAATTGAAATTATGTAAGCACCAAATATTGAACAGTGGTGTCCTTTACCAAAAACAGTAATTAAGGCAAATTGGTATTAATAAAGCCTAAAGAAAAAGAGTGCGAAGACTGATTACCAAAAAAAGACAAAAACTGGAAAAATCATCTTTACTTTCATTGCTCAAAACTGAGAATTTTGAATCTTATGTTTTTCACTAGTTCTTTAATCATACTTTTTTCAGAATAGGATAAACATTAATATCAACATACAGTAGACCCTGAGGCTTTAACACATGTAGAATTTAAAAATCTACACAAATTTTAGTCTATATTCATCCACTACGAAGTTACCATAAAGGCCAAAGTCCCTAGTTTCCACTTCCATGGAAATGACCTTTAGAAATACATTATTTGCTAGAGTTTGGTAAGTAGCAAAGTTCTATTTAATTTTCCTGAATATTTCAGATGGCTCTGTTAATTTCCACTCATATCAAGTGCTGCAGGTTTCTAAAAGTCAAAATGCTGCTGTTTTGAGTAATATCTTGAGTTGTTCAAACTGGAAACTTTTATACTTATATCTAGCCACAGCTTCTACTTAATTTCTTTGAAAATATGTAGAGAGTTTGGTAAACACAAAAGAATTGATGGGAACATGATACACAATTTGCAACTAATTTAAAAGCCAGCTTCAATGATCAGAAGTTGGGAGGCTACTGCATTGCTAAATTAGTAGCTGTTGGTATCTTAGACCACTCCCTTAGTGCTACTAATTAAAATTGCTGAGTGTAATGGGGAAGAGACTTACAGAGAGTTCTATATTTTTTAGACAACCTGAAAATTTCTCTTGTCCAATTAACCTCACACTTATAGCTTATAGGAGTGTAGAGCTTTTTTTTACTTATTTTTTTTACTGCTTTACAAAGACTTTGTCTTGAGAAACGTTTGTCTTTTTTTTTTGAAGTCTGTGGCATCATATTAGGAGCACCTTTATCTGGCCATCCATAACTTTTTTACCCTTCTTTTGCCTGTGAATGGATGGAAGCTTCAGGTCCAAAGCATACAGAGGTTTTAGATGGATCTTTTTCCTTTGCCTTGGACATAGAACAAATTTAACTTCATATGAGTAATTTCATAGGCTACAGAATTCTTTACTACACTTGAGAATTGATTAATTTCCTTCAGATAATATTTCGTTCACAAAAAGAATCATGTTTTATCAAAAAAACACTACAAACATTTTCCTACTATCAAAACCCAAATGCACTTATATTAAAAGTTGCCTGTTTCAAGCTTTCCTGGCTTAGTAGCTATCTATTCTTTTTCCACTGTTTAGATTAAGAAAAGTAGTGTTTATCAGCAAGGACAAGGGGAATAGTGATTTAAGGTGAGGTAAATTTTTAGTGTTATCTTTTCTACTCAGAAATATAGAAAATATATTCTTTCAAAAGACAAAATTCTACAGTTATTTAGTGAGCAAGCCATGCACGCTGGACAATGCACTTGTTCAGCTGAGGATTTAGTCTGTCACCTCCAAAATTCAAATGGCCTGACTGTCAATTCAGGTATTCCACTTTAGAGGTGGTAAAGCTGTAACTTTTTTGTTAGTTCTGTAAAGAAAATGCTTCACAGTCTCTTGGAAGTCAAAAGATGTAAATGAAAAAGAAGCAATTCTTAGCATTTTCTTTTGCGTTGACTTCATGAGCTTACTTCATTCTTAACCAGCTCAACTGTTTGTAGACTCCCATTCACCTTTTGTATTCCAGGTGTAAAAAGCAAAGAATATGTAAATACTATTTAACTTAGGCTCTTATATGTATCAAAAAAATATAATAACACATTCATTTTAATTGTTCCAAACTTGAGGCTGTAACTATCTCAGACTTGTAAAAAAAAAAAAAATAAGGGGGGGGTGTGTGTCACAAAATAATTATCCCAAATTACAGCATAGCCAAGTAGTGCAAGTTCACAGAATGAGAGAATAGTTTGCATTGCAAGGGACCTTTAAAGGTCATCTAGTCCCAAACCCTTGCAATAAACAGGGATATCTTCAACTAGACGAGGTTGCTCAGAGCCCCACTCAACCTGACCTTGAATGTTTCCATCCTTCTGGGCAACCTGTTCCAGTGTCTCACCATCCTCACTGTAAAAGATTTCTTCCTTTTATCTAGTCTAAATCTACCCTTTTTTAGTTTAAAACCATTATCCCTTGTCCTACTGCAACAGCATACTAAAAAGTCTCTCATATTTCTTATAAGCCTCCTTTATGTACTGAAGGGCCTCCAATAAGGTCTCCCTGGACCCTTCTCTTCTCCAGGCTGAAAAATCCCAACTCTTTCAGCCTGTCCTGATAGGAGAGGTGTTCCACCCCTCTGATCATTTTTGTGCCCTCCTCTGGACCTGCTCCAACAGGTCCATGTCTTTCCAGTGCCAAGGGCTCCAGAGCTGAATGCAGTACTCCAGGTGGGGTCTCTCTTGTAAATATGCAACTTTTCCCAGCAAAACAAGAACACACTTCTAAAAGACTGATCATGCATTCAGGTTACTTTAAAAATAAAAATTACTCACTTTCTGATCTACCAGATCTTCAAGTAAACGATTCATGAATAATTGAAGATGACATTTTTAAAATATTCAAATTTCACTTTCTTCTTCAATTCAAATGGCTGTTTCCTCTGCCTCATGGAAGAAGCAAGTCAAGAAAAAAGAGTCTAACTTTTATAAAGTGAATCAGATCTGAGCATAGTTAATAATGAATGAGAGACTTTGTTATTCCAGTGTCTATAAGGAAGAAAAGCAGCTCATTTGGTTGATCCTCCTCACAAAGGTATAAACATGAGAGAGTTAATATGGTGGGAGCAGTCTGAATAGTCAGATGGAGAAGAAAGTAAAGCCTTTAAGGTGAAGGTTTAACCAAGTGAATTCAGGAAAAGGGAAACTAAATAAAAACAAAACTTGGACTGCGTATCTTCAGTGTGTTACAAGACAAGATGCAAAAGCAAATATCAAAGAACAGATTTGGTAATGGCATTAGATGATTGACAGCAGTGAAAGAACCCCTCTGTACCCCCCAGCATTCTGAAAAAAAATACAGGGCAATTGTGGCTTTGAAAAGCCCTATTTACTGCAATAGATAAACAAGACTTTCATAAATTCATGCACTAGATAAGCATCACTTATCTACACTCTTGGTCTTTTTTGTCATTTTAAATCTGTTCTTTGATACCTGATAACATGCTTCCTGACTTTATCAATAAAAGTCATATTTTATATATGGCATATAAAGAAAAATCCTTTTACTAGGGCACAGCTAAGCTTTTTTTCTTTTTTTTTTCTGAAAAAATATTGACCATAGAAAAGTGAAGAACATTCAGCTGACAGTGCTGTAGAAAGTATAGGAATCATACTAGCAAACAGGGATTTAAATACCTTTCTCTTTAGGCATCAAAGGTCATCATTATAGAGAAAGATATTAAATAATTACTAAGGATCTGTATATTGTAAATCATTACATCTTATCGCATGAATTACAAAAGGAGATGAAGGAAAGGAGAGAAATTAAAAAATCTGTCTCAAATGCTTAGAAGGAATTGGTTATTATTTAAGGAGGGATAATTATCTCTGGCTATATCCATACTGTCTTCTGCAGGCATACCAACATGTTCCGTAGTGCAAAACAGACGGCCCATAGTCTGAAAGCTTCACAGTCTTATTGGGATAACCAAGTTGATGAAGCAGAGGAACATATTGTGGGGACAGTGAATTTTATATCATGAGAAGATGGGTTAAAGGGAGTTATCATTGTAATAGATTTGTATGTCCTCTTACTAAAAAGGACATAGCCTTTGTGCTCACATAGGCGTAGGACCAGTTATTTCAGCTCTTTAACCAACAATACTTGCTACAACAGAATGTATTATGTGATCAAACACCCCGCTGATTCATTATCACATGGCCACTGCTTTCTCCAGTGAAGGTTCCTGTCTGACAGAGAACATTTTGACGAATGAATTACTTGAAAATTTGTCATGATTCTTGATTTGAATTGTACATGAGCGTTTATCTAAAATTTTAGGATACCATGTTGATTACAGAATTATTTTATATTGAAAGTCTACTTAATTTCCTTAGGGGAATAGACTTGCATTACAAAATATAAAAGAAAAAATATATTTTTGTTAATCCCGTAGCTGGGATCAAATGTAAAGCTTGCTGAGCAGCACAGAAGTCAGCAATCTATAGCGGGTGCCTGAAGATGACAAAAGAGCAGATTTTGAACAATACCAAGAAGGATGTTGCAAGGTTATCAGCTGGAAACAATACTGCCTTGAAATAATTTTTTACAATCACTTTTATCCTCTAATTTTGGAAAGAAAAATGTAAAAGACTGCTGTCCTCTGCAATTTCGCAATATTTAATAAAACTGCATAGTAGTTTATTTAAGTATGTGGTATTTATAAAGTATATTTAGTTTTCTATTTTTTTTGTTACCCAAGAGATTATTTTTAGCTGTTCCTGCAGTCTCAGTATTCCAAATTTCCCTAACTCTTACTCTGATGGCATTCTTACTTGCCCTTATTTTGTTAGTTAAGAAAATTCACATAGACTGACAGACTAGAATTCTATAACTAGAAATTTTACTGATGATAATATATACTGGCTATATATACACACAATAAGCTGGCATTCCATAGAACTGAAAGAGCATGTTGAAGGAGAGAAGTTAATACTTTAGTTAAAAAAAATGAAATTTTATACCCCAGATAGGTGCTCTTCCTTGTTCCAGATAACAGCCTCTGAGTTTTATTTCTGGGTGGTTTGTATTAACATTAATCTAAGAATGATATGTTTTCTTGGAGATTAAACTTCTTCAGCTCAGCTACATTCTGTTGGGGTTGCATCATTTTCCTGCTCTCAAAATACGGCCACTTTGATAATACTGAGTAGAGAGTTAAGAATAAGAGAAAAACAATGTATTGAAGTTATCTGCCATGCCCTACTGAGTTTAAGTAGTGAAAGTTAACTGCTGAGCACAGCAGTGAGTGAAGGACTCATGCAGTGAGCAGCTGCCTACCTTGGAATAACATGTGTTCAAAAATACTTTCTGTTACAGGGAATTTTGTCTTTACAGTCCAAAAAGCCTCAGCTGCTCTCAAGGACAAAGCTCATGGTACCAAGCTGTCTAAAAAGTGATTTCCCAATTTCCTTTAGATAGAGTTTTGTTGGTTTTTTTTTCTGCTCTAATTTAAAAGCCTTAAATAATAAAAATAGATGTGTATTAGAGAATACAAAGCAAGCATGCAATCCTGTAAAAAGCTGAGTTACACCCTATCCTTTCTCAAGTCATTCAACCTAGGGTGCTCCTCAGTATAAGGAGGTGCCTAAGAACTCACATACTTCTAAAATTCACATAATGAAGACAACTTTTATCACTATAAAAGGTCAGACCTACTGACATATTCAGTCTTCTCTGCACAGTTCCTACAATGTAAGCTGCATGCCAAGACATTGCAAAGAGCTAGTTATCATATTACTGGCACAAAGAAATGCCCAGTTTGCACCAAAGCAGCATATGGTTCCCAACCTTCACATCAGGTCAGAGACTTGAGTGACTAAGAGCACGGCTCTTCCATGAGCATCTCCAGCTTTTTGTTAGGTGCTGTTGCAATCAGGTACATCTTATAGCAACTGCAAAGATTGTCTAATCTGCAGGGCATCTTATTTGTCAGGAACCAAGAATGTGGACATGAGGGAAGAAGATATAAGCTGCTATTTCCTGCTCAACACTGGTCTGTACTCATTTAAGTGATATCTTGACCTTTAGTACAGTGTTGGGTATTAAAATGGTATTGCTTGTTTTTCCAGACCAAAAAGCTCATGTTGTATATATAGAACAAAACAATATGTTTTCAGCTCAGAACTTTAAATTATTTTACATCTTGGCAGCATAAACATCATCTTATCTCTCCCCCAGATAAAATTATTCTAGTTTTTCCTTAGTCTTCACTTTAACTATTGGAGAAGTTAACAGCTTAATTGTATTAATAGAAATAAGCAGATTTACACTGTACCATCCAATTATAAAATTATAGATAAAATTATGAAAAGTATTTTATGAGTTTTAAAAATAGTTTTTTCCATTTCCAGTTTCCATGTGTATGAATACAGATAAATGTTTTGTACATTTTCCCCCTTAAAAGAAAAATAAAGATCTCCATGCAGAGAAATCTTCACATCTGATCCATAATTTTGCTAAACATACTTGTTACGTAGACTATCCCTATTCGTACTTTCTGTTCAGACCTCCTGTTTCCTTGATCAGCCAAGTTGTTCTGGGGGACTCATTCTTCTAGGCCCAGCTAACCAAATTTCCATTGACTCTGGGAATTTCCATCAAGCTGACGTGATGCTCAGCTGGGCTCAATAGGTATGTTCATTCAATACTAATTCCAAACCCAAGCTATCAAAGAAAAAAAAAACAACTGTTTAACACTGGTTTTTGAGAGGACTGAATCACATTGAAATATAACAAAAGTGTAACTCAGGTAATAATTTAAAAAAGCAGGAAAGAATTCATTATTTTATTTTAATGGAATAACAGTTTACTACTTCAGTTATTAAGGTTCTTTAAATAACTCTTTTTCACATAAGTAATATTAACGCCATCAGCTGAACTAGTCACATAAATAGAAACTAGTCAGGCATCTAAAATTTTGCTGGAAAGCTGCATTGTTTACATTACTTCTATGTTCTCAAATCCTTTTAAAGTGGTTTCACTGTAAGACAACCAATAGATTTTAATTCTCCTGCTCAAAAGTCAGTGTCACCAGTTGACTAAAGGATAGGTTTCTGGCTCTGCAGCAGATTGTGCAATGAACTTAGTCTTGTGGTTGATAAAATGCTAAACAAACGTGAAAACAGAACTCTTTAATAATTAATTTGTGCTGGATCTAATCAGGAAATAATAATTTTAAATGATGGTTTTCTGTTTACTTCTGTTCATAGAAACTAAAGGCCTTGGGGTATTTTCACCTATGAATTAAAAATACTGTTTTACTGTTACTGAAAAAATCCTAGTACTGCCTTTTAAAATGGGATTTCGAGACTGAAATTACATTTTCAGTTGTCAAAATAATGTCGAAGTCACAGTATTTTTTTCATTTCAGGATGAAAGCAATTCATGCTTAAGTTACAAATAAGACCAGACACTAATATTTTAATACACTGGCACAAAAAACAAGTCAGATAGAACTGCTATAGATTTTCTCAGTAACTTTCACAGTTCAATCACCCACTTTTCCCAAATGTCATTTCATGTCCATTCATACAGCGTACCAGTACACAGCTCAGTCATGCAAAAGGCAATGGATATTTCTTAAAAACACCTCAGGATCTTTTTCTTATTTTGGAGATAAGATGTAAATGCTGATGAGATACAACCCAGCATTTTTCTCCAGAAAGATACACACCATATATCATTATGATGCTCTTTGTGTTAATGCTATGGATATTAATATTTTGTGGTACAGCATGACCGAAAATCCCTGAAAGAGTAGTACAATATTTTGATAGAGTTTCAACTCAGGAACTATTTAAATGATGTGATTACATCTTGCTGAAAGTCACACCTTTACAGGCACTATATCAGCACACAAGAATGTATACTTCATTTATGAAGGTAGGGTTGCAGATTTTGGAATTCATCTCTCTCTGCTGTTATCTACATTACAAGTCCCCCCCCCAAAAAAAGCATTCTCATTTCAAAGTGCAAGAAAATGGATTAAAGGTTCTGTCTCTGGTAACCCAACATTTAGTAAGTCTCATAAAGCTCACAATGAGAAAATCAGAATGGAAAATTTCTTCAAGTCAGATAACAAAAGGGAATATTAAAGGCTTGACAATAGATAATAAAATGGTTTACCTGAATCTTTTCTATTCAAAGATTCCATTTTTTATGGCATTCTTCTATAAAATCTGTAATAAACATGGATTTCATCAGGTTTTCATAATTAAATCTTCCTCATTGTAAGCTGCACAATCATAGATTAGAAGATCTTTCTATAGTGTGAGGAAAATTATCCAGCAAGCTCTTTATTTGAGTGGAGGTTTTTCAGTCACAGAGAATGCAAATTATATGCTTTATTTGACAATTAAAAAAAAAAAAACAACAACTAGACTCATTTCTAATATCATGATTGTAATGCAAATTCTGAAAAGGATATTCAATGTCCCACACTTCTATGAAAAATTTCGAAAGATCAGCCATTAAGCATACACATATAAATGCTTTGAAATCTAGGCTCCATTAGAAATAATATCTTACAAATCAGTATTAAGAAAGCAAAAAAATAACATTTTAAAAAAGTAAGTACAACTCTGACTTAGGTAAAAGAGTAGGCAAAATGGTAGACAAATAACTTAAGCAACCAACTGAAAAACTCCAGTGTATGGGCTACTTTGTGTTCCAGATTGAAAAAATAAAAACTATAAACAACTATACACAAATCAGTACACTGAGAAGCAATTACTTTATGGTTATAAAAATCACTTCAGCAGGACTAGTCAGATATTTAAAAGTTTTGCTGAACAAACATCTATGCGTATATGAATTATGTCTAGACTTGTGCCTCACGTGCCTGACACAAATCCGTGTGTGTATATGAAGTGTGAATACCAGTGCATTGTTCCTGTTTTTCTGACTAATACTGCTTAAAACAATGTAATTCCTGTAATGCATGTGTGTCAAATGCATATAGTCTTTGGTGCCTTTGTTGTACGCAAGATTTAAAACTACTCAGCCACTTAGTAAAGAAATCCTTGTGAATATTTCCAGATATTGCTTATTCTAATATAAAGTACAGAAACACCTATTGGCTTTGACTGTCCAATATTTAAAGCCTTTTCTATTCACTTGTATTCAAAATTTCCATAGGGGGCAAACTTGATGCATATTAAGGCATATCTGGTCACAAATTTATTCTGTTTACTCTCTCTACCTCATTTTCTCTTCTCCTTTTTTTTTTTTTTTTAAATAACACACAGTATGCTTATACAGATAGCAGCCATTCTCATACAATCAAATT
Organism: Ibidorhyncha struthersii; assembly: GCA_013398815.1. Classification (NCBI taxonomy): domain Eukaryota; kingdom Metazoa; phylum Chordata; class Aves; order Charadriiformes; family Charadriidae; genus Ibidorhyncha; species Ibidorhyncha struthersii. Next base: position 533,119 of record VZSZ01007999.1, read on the forward strand.
ATCTGCTGTCTTTTTAGTAACTGTCATTTCGAGCATTAACTAACAGCAGTTTTAAGGAGACTTAGTCCTTCCTGCAGCTGTAAAACTGTACTGACAAGAAAAGCATTAATTTTCGGTCTATTTTTTTTGCATTCTAAAAGAAATAAGTTAAGCTCTGATCAGATAATGGCTCATACAGAAAGCACAGAACGCCTGAAAAAAGTATTCTATTAAAAATATTAGATATACTACTGACCCGCAAAAAGGAGTGTCAATAAAAAGTAATATCCAGGATTACATAAAAGGTCAACAGGCTTTGAAACTTTTGCCCAAATTAGGACCTATTACCTGCGAAGTTTTATTATTATGAAACTAATCAGATCCCTTTGCTCCCAGACTGGAGGCTCAAGGTAAAGTACTGCATAGAGATTTCTGCCCCCCTCCCCCCACCCCAGTCTGATTTTGACATTGTTGCTTAATACATTTGAAAAAAACTTTTTTTTTTTTTCTGTTTACATTAGCTGGGTAAGCTTTTAGCAAGGGTACTCCTTCTCTCAGATGAAAATAGAAAAAGCCTCTTTTGATGAAATTTTGAGTAAGTCCCTATGCTTAGGCAATGCTATCACAGTTTTAGTATGGATTATGCTCTATGGGTACCCTCTGTCTTCCCACAGGAAGAAAGAGTTTAGCTGACTACCTTGGATGGAACTCCAACTTCTCTGAATGCAAATTACTTCATTTATCTATGTTTAGTGGTGTTGCACCCAGGAACAGCAAAAGTAGCAATATATAAACTATTCTTTCTCAGGCTGACAGATCATACAGGATCTTCCCAGCTACGCGCTCCTCTTCACCTTCTTGTGTGGAGAATGCCAACTGTGACAAAGTATGCAAATTTAATTTAATGCTTTAATGGTTTGTGTCTTATTCATTAGGGAACATGTGGTTGTTTTTTTTTTTAATTAACTTTGCAAAAGATGACTTCTGACCACTCTGAAGTCAAACACGTGCTTGTAATTCATAAACATGCCAAAACCAGCACCCTGCTCTTTCTGCTGACATTTTTACACAATGTGGTCCTACAGCCGATGACTGAAGAACCTTATCAAGAGATTTTTGTACAAAGCAGCAAAATTATAGGCTAGGATCTGTAGTTATCACCAAAAAAAAAAAAAGTTGCAGAACTCTATGTCTAATGTACCGATGTATGTAATTCTTGCAAAGCATTTAATGAGCTGTGTCAACACCTCGCTGGTCAAGATAAGTTGCAACAATATAAAGATCAGAGAGTTTTTACTGAGCCCTGGGTAGCGATGGAAAATTCCGCCTCTCTCCATTCTCAAGTATTTCCTAATCAGGCACTTCCTACTGAATACATTCTCCATGTCTAAGTCAGACTATGGGCCCTCATTCTGACCACTTACGCTACACTTCAGTACACTTAGGGTATGGACAAAACTCAAGCCTGGGAAGAGAGACTACATCAGAGCATTTGTAGAGCCCTTAAAAAAGATTAAAGATGAACTCATGGCTTCATAGAACTCAAAAGAAAACTCCAGTTGAGCCACAGTTTCCTCAAGTTTTGCTTTACTGGAAGTCTCTGTTTTTTGTTTTTTTTTTTAAAAAATCTGTTCATCAGCTTTTAATTACTTCAAAGTCAGAGTCATAATCCTAACTTAAAAAACCACCAGGTATGTAATTAAGTAGGCACTATGGTCAATTTCCCCATGTCTACACTGAAGAAATTCAACTGCGTTTCCCTGACTTGGCCACATGATTCTGGGTTTGATGTTTTTTCTGGTTTTACTTAATTTCACAGTGCAATCACTGTAGAAAATTGTTGTCTTCATTTGCTGAGTCAGTTAAAATGATTGTTCTCTTTTCCGGAATTCTTATTATTTACAAGAACCACAGTAATTTTAAATTGGCTTTAGAATCTAATGTTTTGTTGTTTGGTTTGGGTTTATTTATTTATTTATTTATTTTTATCTTCAAATCTGAGTAAATAGATTGCTAATATGTTAGTTCAACCTGCAATAGGACTGGATTCTAAAATACACCACTAAGAAGCAAAGACAAGAAGATTGGAAGTGTAGAAAGGGACAGGACACCATGGTGGCACCATAACACACTTAATTCAGAACTCATTGAGAACAATTGTTTATGGCAGGACAAGCTGCACTTAGCCCAGAGAAAGACATTAGGTTTTAAAGTAAATACCCACAGATTATTTCAGGGGTTTTGGGGTGGCTGAGAGAGGAGTGGGGGCTTTTTTTGTTTATCATGAAAGCTCTTTTAACCTCTGAAAAGGAGGATTATTTAAATCACTTTTGCATGAATAACACTCATTTAAAAATGGATCAAATCCTTACTTTTTCCTTGCATGCTCTGGTTCTTCAAGTTGGCCTGCTGTGACTCAATCAAATTTCAGCTTTTAGCTTAAAACAAAATCTAATCAAGTCATAGCTGATTTTTCTCTTCTCGCTGCAGCTTGCCTGAGCTAAACATGTTTGTTTATTGAAAGTGATATCGCTTAACTCACAGATCAAATAGAGAAATCTGCAGAAATACACCAGCAAAGCTCAAAATCTGCTTTGGAACAATAAGTAAATATTAACTAAGGAAATATGGGAATAGGTGTCATAGTACAAATGAGCAGTAACTATTTATCTTTGCTTATGTTCCAATTGGTATCTGTGGTCCCAGAGAAGCCTAAAGGAATACCTATTTGCGCTAACTATATGAAATTAAAGGTAACGGGTACATACAGTGAAGCAAGACAGCATCTAAATATTTAAGATTGGGTCAAAACTGTTTCATAGCACTTGTGCCCACAAAATAATCGTTCTTTTTAGTCAGGGTTTTGCCTCCTGCTTCTAAATCCATGCAGTTAGCTATAAGAAATGAACACAGGCTCATTCCATTGCCCCTCCCAAACACCTTTTTTTCCTGGGGAAACAGCATTATATCCTTATTTGCAAGTGTACTTTGTACTAAGGCTGGATTTTTCATAAATATTACCTGAAAAATAAAGATAACAGAAAAAAATACATAAATCCCTTCTTCCTTTTTATTTTATATGGGAGACTATAATCTCACAAATTTTCAGTTTACGAAGCTGCAAGCAACAGCTCAATGTTTTGCATTCTTCTCCATCATGATCCTTTGTGTTTACAAAAAAGTTGTGTCAAAGACATCAGATGTAAATGGATCCTAGATTTAGTCTTAAATACCTTCACAGAGACCTTACAGAGGTAAGGGCAATGGCTACAGGGTGCAAGAAAGAATAGGTGGCTAGAGGCTAGGCTTGAACAAGTGACACAGGGAGACTAGATCACAGAATCACAGAATCACAGAATAGTCAGGGTTGGAAGGGACCTCTGGAGATCATCTAGTCCAACCCCCCCGCCAGAGCAGGGTCACCTACAACAGGTTGCACAGGACAGCGTCCAGGCGGGTTTTGAATGTCTCCAGAGTGGGAGACTCCACAACCTCTCTGGGCAGCCTTTTCCAGTGCTCCACCACCCTCAAAGTAAAGAAGTTCCTCCTCATGTTAAGATGGAACTTCCTATGTTCAAGCTTGTACCCATTACCCATCGTCCTATCAATGGGCACCACTGAAAAAGACTGCTCCCATCCCCCTGGCATCCTCCCTTCAAGTATTTGAAAGCATTAACAAGATCCCCCCTCAATCTTCTTTTCTCCAGACTAAAGAGACCCAAATCCCTCAGCCTCTCCTCATATGAAAGATGTTCCAATCCCCTAATCATCTTTGTAGCCCTTTGCTGGACCCTCTCCAGCAGATCCCTGTCCTTCTCGAACTGGGGAGCCCAGAACTGGACGCAGTATTCCTGATGTGGCCTCACCAGGGCAGAGTAGAGGGGGAGGATGACCTCCCTCGACCTGCTGGCCACACTCCTGTTGATGCACCCCAGGATGCCATTGGCCCTCTTGGCCGCCAGGGCACATTGCTGGCTCATGGTCATCCTGTTGTCCACCAGGACTCCCAGGTCCCTTTGCACAGAGCTGCTCTCCAGGAGGTCGGCCCCCAACCTGTACTGATGCATGGGGTTATTCCTTCTGAAGTCCCCTCTATCCTCAGCAATTTCATGGAAAGAAAATAAGATAAGATTTCTTCTAATGCTGCAGATACGTCTACCAGTGATAATGAATGCAGAAGCCTGCTGGTGTTTTCATTTGAGTAGACTGAGTCTTGAATTTGCCTGTGCAAAACTGGGGTTTCTTTAATCTTAGATTAATGAGTAACTAACATGAAGTCAAACCTTATCATCAATTACAGTGGGCTTTGTAGCAGTTACAAACACATGAGGCTTAAGAGTCTTTTTCTGCTGTCAGACATTTAACACCTTTAAGAGACAGGAATGATGTTAGATATGGAGGAGAACCAAGAAAAAAGAAATTCTAGCAGAGAAACCAGTTGGTTGCCATTTGTAAAAATTCAAGGTGTCTCATGCTAAATGACAAAAAGGCAATACAAATACAATGTAAAACAGGAGTCACTGCAAATGAAACTAGTAATTCTAAAGAAGACTGAAAAGGATTGAAATAAAAGTAACAATTAAATAAACACAGTAATATGATTAATAAAAAGGCACAAAAGGACCAAAAACGAAATTATGTTAATATTCTTCTCATACGTGTTTAGGTTTTGCATTCAGGGCAAATGGAAAACTTGTGCAATATTCTTCACATAAACTAAGAGGAGTTATCACACTGCAGTGCTTTACAGAAACCAGTGGAATTATTCCCATGAAAATGTTTATTTGGCTTAAATGCTCAAAATGTTTAATGAATATTGGTATCAAAATATTTTACTTTTTCTGTTTTTTTTTGTTTGTTTGTTTGTTTGTTTTTTTAAGCAGTCTTTAATATTTGGGTCTTCAGATTATAGTAGTAAAATGAACAACCATTTTCACTACTTGCACTTCTCTTTCTTTCAGCTTTATAGCACTATCTTAGCTGTGCCACTTTAAGACGTACCAGCTATCTTCCATTTTTATTTCTTTCAGGAGAAGACATAAGTAACTCTCTCCTTACTATTTTCTTATTTATTGTTCCAATGACTTCTCATCAGCAGAACACGTTTGCCAAGAACAAGCGTGTTCCTATCCAGGAACAAACATAACTAACGATGTTTTCACATGTCAGGTAAAATATTTTTGCTGTATCTGTAACACTGCTCTTACTCACTCTGAAAGAGCAAAGTAATAATCCGTTAGATAATGTCAGAATAGGTGCTCTTTCAGCGTAGTTTGTACTAGACCTATTTCAGAAACAAAATTAAAATTATGTATGAATTATGGTAAAAAAGCTTTTCCAGAACTGGCCACTCCCTTCTGTTCTCAGAGCTGCATGCAGAAGGGTAAAGCAGGATGCTACGTAACGTGCCTTCCTTCTCTTTCGAGCATGCGTGCAAGTTAATATCAAAAAAAGTGCACAGGACAGTTTAGTGCTGCAAAGACTGATACAAAGAAAACATTTTTTATGATCTATGCCAGCCTGTTAGTATAAAACAACCAGTGTGGGTTTTGCTTGTTTCTCACAAGGCTGTTAGGCGCAGGTCAAAGGCATGCAGTTATTAGAAAAAATACTTCACTTTTCCTACAAACCAGTAATTTACAAATTCTGAGGACTAACAGCCCACTATCAGTTCTGAAAATGCAGTTTCCTTAACGCAACTGATCCCTCAGCAGCATGAACTTGCACACTTGACGTGCATACAAACAGCTACATCGGTTCACAGCCTCTTTTAGGAAATGTTTCATGGCTGCAAGCATTTATCAAAATATCATTAAAATTCAGTGGAAGTTAGATGACTAAATCCTATCAGAACTTTGGAAAATTCCAATTAGTGAGCTTGGGAACACTGAGGCTAATAAGTGAAAATGTAGTTATTTTTAATTAAAAGGCACAGTGCTAATAAGGACTGTGAGCATCAGGAAGTGCATACAAAGCAGACATCAACTACACAGAATCGGCCTACATAACTCATTTGTAGACTGAGCGGCCATCTCCTATAACTCTCTTCATCAGCCCTTGACTGCTTGTTTGTTCCAGCAAATTACATTTTGCTAGAAAATATCAGTTTCACTCTGTGAGAATGACAAAAGATCAATAAAGTCACAAATATGGGGAATGTATAATATGTTCCTTCACAAGCTACGAATATTGACAGTCTGTATGACAGATTGCTTCTGTACTGTTGAAGAATATTGTGACATGTTAAACAGCGTAGCTTTTGCACTTCCCAGCTTTCTTTAAAAGGAGGAAATTAGATCACTTCAGAAAAAAATGTAAAAACTTTCATGTTGAGATTTGCAGATGTCTAAGTGATTAAATAAACAGGGAATGTTCAGAAAATTCTCTACAGAACATTGCAAATGTGTCACTCATACTTTTTAATTATATTTTAACACAATGTAACACCCATATCTGACTTTATTGCTTTTTCTTCTTTTGCTATGCTCAACATGAAACTCTACCTGAATACCGCAGTAGAAAATAACAGCTGAAATTCGTCAAACAAATTGAAAGCAAAATCAGATTTAGAGGAGCAAATGGAAGCACCCTATTTAAACTGTTAGGAGCGTATTTTTGAAAGTATCTAGTCTCATGCCTGTGTATCTTAAAGTGAACAACAATCACCTACAATGAATTTGACAAGTAAACCAGAAGGCTAGCTCTAAAAGATAGGGTTAAAGGCACAATACTCAAGATATCAAATGTATAATTCTGTCCAGAAATAGTAAAAAAAACCCAAACAAAACAAAACACAACTTTGATGACACTGTGACCAGCAATGTTAACAAGTCACCCAGTTATTCCTCTTTCCCTCCTTAAGTCAGAAACATATACTGGGGACTTGATCATAAGTAGTAGCAAATTAGCATTGTCATATCCATATAGATGTTTTCCCATTTTCATTTACTCAAACAATGAGAAAACATGTCCTGTTCATCAACATACAGGAACTAACTAGATTGTCAGATGTATTTCATGCTGTTTATGATACTTTTGAAACCTATAGCATGCATAAACGTCAGCAAAGAGAGCACAGAAGAAAAATGGGGGAGCTGTAGGTAAAGGAAAAAGCCAAGTAATTTGGTCCGCATCCATTTAAAAAAGTCTGAACTGAAGCAACTCTCCAAATCTTTGTCCTTTCTTTCATTAGTCTCTTCAGATCTGAAGTCAAAACATGAAATAACAAAACTGGTGGAGAAATTATGGGGCACATTTTTGCCTTTTGTTTGTTTTTTTGTTTGTTTGTTTGTTTTTAAGGCTGACCTGAGAGAAAAAGCACAAATTGCTGTGTGACTTAAATGGTGTTTCAGGGCTAGAATATGCATATCTACATGATACATGGTCTGCATGCCTCTGACTTATTTCAGCTGTATTTGCACATTTCCCAGCAGTCTCCTTTAAGAATCATTTATCCAAATTAGAATTTGCATTATATTTATCTCTGAGCATACTTGCAGTTCTAGTCATCTTCTGCATGCATATATTCCATACACGGCAATCAAGTCTCAGGTGCTTTTGAGCATGCCAAGCATTGGAACTACTTTTACATTTAGATTCATAAGTAGAACAAAGAGAACAGAGCATTACTTCTCTAGCCCATGCAAGATTTCTTTAAAGAACATATCCACTGACTCTGCCTGTGGTTTGAAGAAAAACGTTTGTGAGATTTTAAATTAAATTTAATTTTATAAAAAAAGATATTTTAGAGTTCATATAAATGTAGTTCTAATCCATGAAAATATAACATTTTGGACACATCAGACAAAAAGCTGTGCATATAACAAAATTTATTCTACAAATTTAGTAATGGATCTATTGGAAGTATTCAAGTATTCCAGTGAGAATGGCGTGTAAATAGCTATAAAATTGTATTTCATCGTAGGAAGAATATTAGAAGCTATAAGAAAGGCTTGAATAGGTTGCCTGAGAAACCATAGTTTCATAAACAATTGCATGTAATTTTAAAACAGCTAAGTCAAATTTGAGTTGACTGAACCTCTATGACATTTCACTTTCCTGACAAGGAATTCCTGGTCATAAACTAAAAATAACATTATTTAAATTTTCTGAAACTAAAGTAGTGTTGGTTAGCAGTTTTTGACTCAGAGAGTCTGAGTAGGATAAAACTTGCTGACAAAAATAAACTGGGAAATATAGGAGGTGCTTACAAACAGTGAAATCTGAATAAATGTGTATCCCATTACTGCCAGCTCTATTTGTCAGTAGTTTATTGTAAAATTGTGTTTTATCAAAAGATTCCCCATGTCTAACAATCTGTGGATTTGATGCTGTAGTCAGTGAGGTCACCAGCGAAGAAGGTTTTTTTGGTAGTAGTGGCGGATTTTGTTTGTTTTACATCCGTTACAATACAGTATTGCTACGTGTCACTATCAAAAGCATAACATTATTCTGTATAAACTTTTTAATGTTGCATGTAATTTCATTTGATGCTGAGTGCAATTTTCTTTGTATGCACATAAAGATCAAAAGAGATAAAAAGAGAAGGGCATTACAAACAGAGGAGAGAGCAAAGGAAGGTTAGGAGAGACGCTAAGTCTCCTTCTCCGTTTCTTTATATCTTCCAAGCCATTAACATCACAGCTCAGTGAGTACAAATGCTGTCAATTCACACTGCTACTTTTTTGTACCACTTAGTAGAAATGAACTGGATTATACAAGACAAAATAACAGAGGATCAAATGCAAGGCTGACCAAATCACCTACAATAGCATATCTGTGTCTATTAATAAGACAATTAAACCATTGGTACTCTACAAATCTGACTCAGAAACGTAGTGAAGCATTAATTTAGGAATGCCCAGGGCACGCTACCCTAGATTAAGGTCTCCAAGAGTTATAACTTAGGTCTCAGTTTGGTTTTTGATTGATTGTTTTTGCTTTAAAACAAAATTCCTAAGCCTTCTTGATATACAAAGGTTTTCATAAAGTTCACACGATTGCAAACTCAACATGTCACTCTTACCCATTAGAGTAGCTTTACATTGACCCAAGCACAAAGCTACCAACATACAGTGCATGTTTGTGTGTATGGATTGACACTGAGCATAAAAAAAAACCTATTATGCACACGTTCATTGTCAGTACCCAGCTCATACTTCCTTCCTTAGACACTAACATCACTCAGACAGTTTCAACAGTAGATATTGTTCATGTATTGTTGTGCAAGCCTACCTGTTGGAACAGCCTCCAGACACCCCAGCTGGCACACTTAATGGCCCAGGACAGGCTAAGCACAGAATTAGCTTAATGCCATCTTTGCTTCTCCGTTATCCACAGAAAGCAACAGCTGAAGACCCAGCATACCACTTCCTATGAGTAATTGCATACATTAGAGCATCCAGTGATAGTCAAGCCTCAACCCTGCACTCAGAAGTGCATCTACCCAATTTACTGAATGCAAAAGACTAGTTATTTTAACATAATACAAATCAAAGCTAATCCCTATCAATAACATGTTGACTGTTATAGAACTGAAAAAATCAGAGATAATGTGTATACAGTGAAGCTATACAGCTAATGCAAGACAGAACTTGACCTTAGTTATTATTAGTAACTTATGCTTTTAGGACGTCAGTTAAAATTTCTTACTGATAATTAAATGCTCAAATCCATTTAAATATTACAATATTTATTGAACAACTAGTTGCTTTAAAATATTTTCTGTGACACCTGCTGCAATATAGTCTTTATTTTCAATGCTCTAGCAACAGAGATGCAATTAACACCAAAACAGTCATGAAGCACCTAGGGAACTCTGTTTTTCAACGCAGCAAATGAAGTGACATAATTAGCACTATTTAAAATAAAGTATTAGCTTGACTCCTAAAAGAAATTCTTCATGAACATTTTTAAGGGCTATTTATACAGCCCTTTTTCTCTAAGGAAAGTAAGTAAATCCAGTTTATTTACAATAGATAGGTTCAGAAGATGTCAGGTTATTTATAATACATATTACAATTATCTGAACAAACAGACATTTCCTTTTATTAGCAAGTTGTTTATATTCAACTTTAAAATTGAATTGTTCTAAGAACAACTTGGTATTATTAAATAAATTACTGCAGAGACAGAAGACTACAAACCTATTTTAATGTAAAAATACCTTTTATGCCATGTTACTAAAATCAGTATGGTATGAGTAGACTTCTTTCCTGAGCTTTTTCTTTTTTTAAAAATCAGTGATATTTATCTTCCCTCCAGAGATGTCTTACCCAACAAAAGGCTGTACACCACATATAATTTATGTGGACAAACCTTTACAAATTATATAGAGGTGATTCTTTAAGTAATTACAACAATGACACAATCTATTTTGAAACAAGACAGAGGACTGATCATTGAAAAATACTTCAATATTAAGAATAAAATGGATTATTTTTATTTGGCCTTAAGTGTGAATAATACACAATTAGCAGAGGTAGATAATAACAGCAGATACAACTGTACATTGGAGTTGTGTCTTCCATCTATAGACTGCTTTACAAACATTAAAAAACATCATATGTGTCAAATATACCTCAGCAAGTACTGCAAGTAAGGATCGTACTGACCGTATAGGAAAATACAGGAGAAAAAATAAATCTGTTTACTGTGGTTGGTGACAAAACTATTGAATCAATTGGGCAACAATTTCTCAGTGGACTGAAAGAATCACTCTGGATGAAGATTTCATGTGACATAAGTTAAAGGGAAAGAGAAGTTAGTATTTTTCACTAATGTGAACAAATTTAAATGATCTCCAGCAGCTATAGTTGATGCTAAAGTTGCTCAGGGTGTAACAGCTGAGCTTCCAGTTTTCTGTTGCATTTTTTTTTCTCTAACAACTCTCTCAGGAAAATAATTTTGTAATAGACTATGTAGTTACGCAAAGATAATCAGACATGAAAGGGAGTATCACCACTTTCCCATACTATAGGTTCATTACTATCTTATATGCTCCTATGATTTTATATACGTCAAAGAACTTCCTTCCTTTTTCAGTTCTTCAGACAAAATCGGAAAAACTACATTAAAATCCTGGGAGTTATACCAGAGGAAAATTTACATAAGCTAGAGGAAAACTGTAAGTATTGTTAAAGTGTTTTCTGGGTCTTTGATCTTTCTGTGTAGACAGAAAGTAAGTTCTTGGCTAGCCTTTTCTAAAGGATGGTCCCTCCCCTACAAAATTCTTAACGTATGACAGAATACTATAATCACTTTAATAACTCTGCTATTCTTAAATTAGGACCCTAACAAATAACACTGAGCCATCCTGTAGGGATAAAAACATGTATGTATTAATGAGGTGTATTACACCAAGTGACTTCACTACTACTACATCACAAATCAACCCTGAGATTTAATGACTCTGGAAATAGGTGGCTGTATCACTCTTAGATGTCTCCCTAAAATAAATGCTGTAAGTGGTAATTGCATGGTCCATAGAGAGATAAGCACAATAATCTTACAGCTACATGTACAGTACAACTCTAACAACTGTAGAAAAGGAAATTTCAACAAAAAAATAGGAATAATAGATAGCAATAATTAGAGTTTATGATAGTTTGGGGAGAGCTGCATGCTCAGAAAGAATGATTTACTAAATTAAGTTCAGAACACCTAGTAAAATAGGAAGAAAATTATATTTTTGTATTCTTTTTTTTTATCCTTTAATCTACAGGAAGTCATACAGTGGTGATTACTCAGAAAAAGAACAGAGGGTGCTATAGAATGGGAACTATCAAGTGATAGATTTCAACCTTTCAGAGATAGAAGCAATCTGTCAATTAGGTGTCTACATACTTTCCAATCTACTGGGGTCTCTAGATGGCACTATAGCATATTAACTGTATGCTTGTCTTCCTGTTTTCCTACAGACAAAACTACTTTCACTTTTCTAGAGCAAGGGTAAGGCTAAAGGAATTACACGTGCTGCATCACTGTCAGCTTTGGTGTGTTCTTCCATCAGGATGCATAGGATTTTATGTGTTTGGGAGATGTTATTCCTGAAGCTATAGGAGAGTGGGTTTACTAACAAAACATCTGCATTAAAAAACCCTCACTTCTTAAAGGCGTGAGCACCACAGATGGAAAAGAAGATTTCAGGCAAGCCAGTGATTCTGAAGATTCTGTAGGACTGTGCTGGGACAAACCTACTGAAGAGGAATTCACTGTGGCTGTCCTGGATAATTCTGAAATTCATAGTTCTGAATGGAAAAATATTTTTAGTATTTTAAACCCAAATGCTCATACTCAGTCTAAATAACCAGCAATTGCACTTTGAAACAACATTTGGGATAACTTGTAATTATGAATGAAAAAGTGCTGATAAAACATGGTGAAAAATGCACTACAGACCACAAATACCCTCACAGCTGGTGGCTTTCACAAGCAGTACTTGTTAAGTACGCCTGATACATGCTCTCACACTGCTGCCTTTCTTCCCTTTTTGTCTTGTTTCTGCATAGGAGGATACAGATGGTAGGGAGAAGAAAGGCTGGCTGTTGTTGCTACAGTTAGTTGCAGTAAAATTGAGGCAGTAATAATTGTCTAGGCTGCAAACAGAACTGGTAGAACACCAACTGCCACTTTCCTAAAGAGCCCAACCATTTCCAGTCACTGGGAGGTACGGGAGGGAAAACTGGGCAAAGTGTGTGGCAAGCTCGGTTCTTGTTTGGGACCCAGAACCGACAAGTTACTCCAAACACAGCTCTTGGAAACTAACATGGGAGGAATTCTTCTGCGGTAGTAACCCATGTTTTTATAAAGTCACAGCTCTAATTTCTCAGAGGGTCTTAACAGTAACCATAGTCTTGATGTCATTTGAGGGAGCAGTGCTACAAGACCAAACATAAGAGACCATGGAAAAGGTTAAAGGGAAGATGGTAAAAGTGACATTCAAGATGCACTGATGAAACTACCCTATCTTGCCCCACTAGCAGTGATTTAGAAACTCTGTGCATAAGCAGATAAGCTTATTTCGTATGCTGAAACTCTGGAGAGTAAGAGTATTAACCTTGCACTGCTGTAGTGTCTTAAATTACATATATTGTTCCCAAAATATAGGCAGACATTTTTATTGCCTCCTTTTCAAAAGGCAGACTCAGATACATTATTTCTGATAGCTATTCAGTAGAAAAACTAGAAAATGCATCGGTCCTCTTCAAGTCACATCTGTGTCACTGCTGATACAACCGATAAATGTAACAGTCAATATCTTTCCTCAAAATTATATTCCTGCAGTACTTCACTTGCATGGGTATACAGAGTACACCTATTAGTAAAACATTAGGCCAGCTCCTGAAGGTGCATAGATCCATAGGACCTGATGGGACTGATAGGCCCTGAGGGAAATAATGGATAAAGTTGCCAAGCCACTATTCATCATATTTGAGAAGTTGTGTCAGTCCAGTGACGTTCCTACTGACTGGAAAAGTGGAAACATAACCCCATTTTTAAAAAGGGAAAAAAGGAAGACCCAGGGAACTACAGGCCGGTCAGTCTCACCTCTGAGCAACTGACATCATCCACCTGGACTTGTGCAATGCATTTGACACTGTCCTGCATTACATACTTGTCTCTAAATTGGAGAGACTTGGATTTGACAGATGGACCACTTGGTGGATAAGAAATTGGCTGAATAGCTGCAAAGAGTTGTGGTCAACAGCTCCATGTCCAAGTGAAGCAGTGACGATTGGTGTTCCTGAGGAGTCGGTACAGGGACCAGTACTATTTAACATCTACGTTGGCAGAATGGAGGTTGGGATTGAGTGCACCCTCAGCAAGTCTGCCAATGACACCAAGCTGTGTGGAGCGGTCAACATGCTGGAGGGGATGGATGCCATCCAGAGGGACCTGGACAGGCCTGAGAGGTAGGCCTGTGCAAATCTCATGAAGATCAACAAGGCCAAGTGCAAGGTCCTGTACGTGGGTCACATCAATCCCAAGCACAAATACAAGCTGGGTGGAGAATGGATTGAGAGCAGCCCTGAAGAGGATCTGGGGGTGTTGGCTGATGAGAAGCTCAGCATAAGCCAGCAATGTGCGCTCGCAGTCCAGAAAGCCAACTGTACCCTAGGCTGCATCAAAAGAAGTGTGGCCAGCAGTTCAAGGGAGGTGATTCTGCCCCTCCACTCTGCTTTTGGGAGACCCCACCTGGAGTACTGCATCCAGCCTTGGAGCCTCCAACATTCAAATAACACAGACCTGTCCGAGTGAGTCCAGAGGAGCGCCATGAAGATGATCAGAGGGCTGAAGCACCTCTCCTATGAAGACAGGCTGAGAGAGTTGGGGTTGATCAGTTTGGAGAAGAGAAGACTCTGTGGAGACTTTACAGCAGCCTTCCAGGACTTAAAGGCGGCCTACAGAAAAGATGGGGAGGGACTCTTTATCAGTAAGCATAGAGATAGGATGAGGGATAATGGTTTTAAGATGAAAGAGGGTAGATTTAGATGAAATATTAGGAAGAAATTCTTCACCATGAGGGTGGTGAGACACTGGAACATGTTGCCCAGAGAGGTTGTGGATGTCCCACCCCTGGAAGCGTTCAAGGCCAGGTTGGATGGGATCTTGAGCAACCTGGTCTAGTGTCTCTGCCCATGGCAGGGGGGGTTGGAATTAGATGATCTTTAAGGTCCCTTCCAACTCTAACCATTCTATATCTCACAAGCTGAGAACATAATTCTGTGTTTGCTGTCATTAAACTTACTACAGAGCTGGACTTCCACTGCATTTCAGTCACCACGAATCTTACAGCTCAGTACACAACAATTACTTAAGAACATAGTATTAAGGAAAATATTCAACTTTTTTTCCTCATCTTGCAGAAATTTATATATATTATTCCAGGTATGTAAGGTGGGTAGAAGAAAATATTGCCATCTCAGCCAAAATAATTAAAGAGTTCTTCCAGGCAATCATGGATATCTTCTCCCATGTGCTAATGATGCCAACCTTTACATCACTGTTGTTTTTCTACAAAAGAAACCCTGATATATTATTCATTCTGCTCCCCTCAGATTCCCAAACATGCGACATTTTCTTTAAAAAAAAAAAAAAAAACAAACAAAACAGCTCTCCTTACACCCTATTTCTTTTTCATTGCCTACAAAGAAGTAGCATTTAGCTTTAAGCATAACCTTAGGAAAGGATGTTGTGTAAGCTGTGCTGGCAGAAGTGCAGAGCAGTACTCTGGTGCTGCATGATTCCTTCCACAGCTTCCTTCTCTTCCATACAGGAAGTGACACGAGATGCAACGAGGAAGGCTAAGGCACACTTCTTTCTTAAATCTGGCAAGGGATGTTGAGGACAATAAGAACAGATTCTTCAAGTACACCGGTAGCAAAAGGAAGACTTGGGAAAATGCAGGCCTGCTGCTGAATGAAGTGGGTGCCCAGGAGACTAAGGATGCGAAGAAGGCAGGGTTACTGAATGCTGCCTTTGCTCCAGTCTTTACTGCTAAGGCCAGCCCTCAGGAATCCCAGACCCTGGAGGCAACTGAGAGAGTCTGGAGACAGCAAGACGAGTCCCTTGGTTGAGGAAGATTGGATTAGAGATCATTTAGGCAAACTCAACACCCACAAATCCATGGGCCCTGGTGGGATGCACCCAAAAGGGTTGAGGGAGATAGCAGATGTTACTCCGAAGCCACTCTCCATCATCTTTGAAAGGTTATGGAGAACAAGAGAGGTGCCTGAGGACTGGAGGAAAACCAATGTCACTCCAGCACTCAAAAAGGGCAAGAAGGAGGACCCAGGAAACAACAGGCCAGTCAGCCTCACCTCCATCCCTGAAGAGGTGGTGAAACAGCTCATTCTGGATGTCATCTCTAAGCATGTGGAGGGAAAGAAGGTTATCAGGAGTGGTCGAGGGGAAATCATGCTTGACCAACCTGATAGCCTTCTATGATGGCATGACTGGCTGGGGGAATGAGGGAAGAGCAGTGGATGTTGTCTACCTCAGCTTCAGCAAGGCTTTTGACACAGTCTCCCATCACCTCCTCATAGGTAAGGTTAGGAAGCATGGGTTAGATGAGTGGACAGTGAGGTGGATTGAGAACTGGCTGAATGGCAGAGCTCAGAGGGTTATGATAAAGGGTGCAGAGTCTAGTTGGAGGCCTGTAGCTGGCGGTGTTTCCCAGGGGTCAGTACTGGGTCCAGTCTTGGGCAACATATTCATCAGTGACCTGGGTGAGGGGACAGAGTGTACCCTCAGCAAGTTTGCTGGTGACACAAAACTGGGAGGAGTGGCTGACACACCAGAAGGCTGTGCTGCCATTCAGTGAGACCTGGACAGGCTGGAGAGTTGGGTGGAGAGGAACCTAATGAAATTCAGCAGGGACAAGTGTAGGCTCCTGAACCTAGGGAGTAACAACCCCATGCACCAGTACAGGTTAGGGGTTGACCTGCTGGAGAGCAGCTCTGCAGAGAGGGACCTGGGAGTCCTGGTGGACAACAGGATGACCATGAGCCAGCAATGTGCCCTGGGGGCCAGGAAGGCCAGTGGTATCCTGGGGTGCATTAAAGAGAGTGTAGCCATCTGGTCGAGGGAGGTTATCCTTGCCCTCTACTCTGCCCTGGTGAGGCCACATCTGGAGTACTGTGTCCAATTCTGGGCCCCTCAGTTCAAGAATGACAAGGAACTGCTGGAGAGAGTGTCCAGCAGAGGTCTGCAAAGATTATCAGGGGCCTGGAGCTTCCCTCTTATGAGAAAAGGCTGAGAGACCTGGGTCTGTTTAGCCTGGAGAAGGGAAGACTGAGAGGGGATCTCATCAATGCTCATAAATATTTAAAGAGTGTGTGTCAAGAGGATGGACTCAAACTCTTTTCAGTGATGTCCAGTAACAGACAGGGAACAAAAAGCGCAAACTGGAACACAGGAAATGCTGTCTTAACATGAGGAAAAACTTCTTTACTTCAAGGGTGACAGAGCACTGGAACAGGCTGCCCAGAGAGGCTGTGGAGGCTCCTTCTCTGGAGGTATTCAAAACCTGCCTGGACATAATGTTGTCCAACCTGCTCTAGGTGAACCTGTAGGTGTTTGGACTAGATGATCTCCAGACGTCTCTTCCAACCTCTACCATTCCATGACTCTGTGAAGTGACAAACTGCTACTCTATCCCCACAGCAGTTCAGAGCACACTCCATTCTGATTTACTTAGTCTGGTTATCAAAACTAGATGCTCAAAGTTTAAGCTCTGTTCCTTCTGAATCACTCCATGCATAGCAAGTTTGGGGAGGAATAAGATGCGTGAGTAGCACTGCACACAAGTAGACTCCTCAACCAAAACCTGGATAATTTTTTAGCATAGCAAGGAAAGCTCGTTTTTACTCCATTACACTTCTTGACTGAAACTAAGTTGCAGTGCCTTTCATGTCACAAATATGGGAATATTTGATAAACAAAGTTCAAACCTATAAAAAAAATAATTAGCAAGTAAATGTGCCATAGATTTAACCTCTGCTATAATTTTCTGCATTACCTTTTACATCATTTGTTCCTCTTTAAGACCAGTTTTGTTTTCAAACTGTAAGACTGGAAAAAGCCTATCCAAATTTGTTTGGTACCAAAATAGGACATCATAATAGTTCTTCATTGCTGATATTCACACCTGTGTACATTCCTATATTACAAACTGCCTGTTTTACCAATACTCCTAGTTGTCATGCATTCAGTATAAAAATAAAAACATGGTGAGGTAGAACTCATTCCATAACCCCCTTACTAGGATGCAATCTGCAGTCTCCCCCATCTCATCTGAACCTCTCAAATTATTGGATCTTTAAGTTTCCTTCAGTGGATTTTTTTTTTGGCTTGCCCCCGCCTCCCCAATGAAAAACTAGATGAAAATAAAAGACATCTCATGAAAGCGTCGTGGGATAACAGAATGAATTCTTGCCATATTTTAACATGAATCCTGCTGAGTTTAATTATCCTATCTTATTGTAAATTTGATAATAAGGACAACACACCAAAAAAAAAATACATTTTTCTTCCTGTTTTTCAGAAAAGCTCTCATGGGTCCTTGTCATGTAAACTTGAGAGATCTAAAATGTACTCTGTGACTTAAACTTTGTTGCTTGAGTTCATTAAGAAATACAACATGACAAACAGGGGTTCAACCCCCTTTTGCCTTAGGCTAGTCTATCATGTGAATTCACTTATTCACCATTCAAATCATAAGGTTTCATGACTTATAACCCCTAACTCTTAATTTGAGGGGACGATAAGTGATTAATGTTGATTAATAGAGAGTTAAAATTGGAGCTTTATAGACAGCAATGCAGTAACATATATACTGGACATAAAAAAAAATTTCTATTAATCTTTTCACCTTACAAATACGGCAAAATATGAACAGTTATGTTTTTCCTCATCCAACTTTGTATTAAATAAGGAAAAATGGTTTATTTTCAACTGCAAGTTGTTTTTTTTTTTTTTTTTTTAAATACTGCCATTCCTCCTGCACACCAATAAGTACATTGACTAGTGGATTTAGCAGTGCCTTAAAAGTAGTTAAATGGGGTGTGTGTGTGTGTGTGTGTTAAAGTGTTACAGAGACATTAATTGCCAACTGTTTTCATCTGAAAATACTACACTGGATCTGCACTTTCTCCATAAATAGTATTTGGCAAAAGAATACTCCTAAGTATAAGGAATCCTGAATAAGAAGTTTGTGTAATAATACAGCACTAGCCATATTAGTATCTCAAATAGGAAGAAATATTCTTAAGTAATAATAGAGATGGAAAGTAATAAGAACTTTTGTTGGAAAGAAGTTTCTAACAAGAAAAACTTTCTATGAGTATTAAGTCTTGTAATAATATCCTTCCTCTTTCCGCTTAGTTAAGCATGAGAATGAAATTATAAAAGGTATTAAATATTTCAGGAGAGGGGTGAATTACTCCATTCATTCATAGAGCATATAAATCTAGACTCAACCAGTAAACATCTAGGCAGAATTAGATGCAAATTTTAATGAATCATAACTTAATATTTGCTTTTCTTTTAAATGTTTTAGCCACAATGCACATGTTTTTCCTCCATCATCTTCTCTGTAAGTAAGCTTCTTATAAGGTAGATTCTAATAAGTAGATTTAGGAGGAAATTAAGGGAAAGGCAGGAAAAAAAAAAAAAGACCTCTTAAAAAAAAAGACTAAAGCAAAAACAAGTTCCAAAAAAAACCCCAACCAAACAAAAGCAAAAACTTCTACTTTCTTTTGTGTTTTGTGGTAACATCTTCATTTCAGCAGAGACAAAAACTCCAAAGGAATCTTCAGCTGAATTAGATGTAAGGGCTAATTTTGATTCAAAACACTGATCCACTGTACCAAGATGCTGACCTAAGATTTCTCAGTATGATACACACCAGCGACAGCGTGCTGGATACAGCTCCATCATTCTCCCGAGCACCTTAATGTGAGGATGTAATCCCAGAGGCCCATCTTTAAGACAGACCTGACAGCAACCCAGGTACAAAATGCACTTCTGACTGTACCCTTCTAAAATGAAATCTCAAAACAAAAAGAAGGTGTTTCTATATTTTTTTAAACAGAGCATACTGAAAAACAGCATTATGGTATGTAACACAATGCTGTAGGAGTTTCTTTGTAGATAGACAAAAAATCCCATTGATTTGGGATGTTAACAGAACAGAATGGCCAAATATTACAGATTAGATACTGTGGGTACTTCTCCAGTTATAAGCAATATAAATTCTCACATTGCACATCCCATATGCAAACTGTATTTTCTTGTCATCAGTCAGATATTTTTATAGCCTAATGTCATCATGTATCCAAGTAATTAAACCATCCTTATTTCTTTCAGTGTTAGAGGAATGGGAATTCTCACATGCTATGGTACAGTAATATAGCTATCTTGCAACTGCTACAGCAGCAACACACTTCCAAACCAAGCAATGATTAGAACTCCCCAACTAAGTTACTGTAGAATTGATCCTGCCTTTCTGTATTTTCTATGCAATGACTCATTGCATCCACAAATGCCTGTATCCACTACTACCCGCTCCTTGTTCTCCTACATGCCAGCCTAAAATGAAGATATTGTGGAAGGCCTACTAAGCTGCTCCATACACATAGCTTATTATTAGTGTAGGGAATCTTCAGACCAGAGCACATCTTCCACCTTCAGGTAAAGCTGCATACTCTTGAGAGAATTGTGCTGTCAAACTAAAGGACATTTTCTATTTTTTGTGCAGCTACATAGCTTCCAGAATTAAGGCAACAGATATTCCACATAGTTCTGATCTAAAAATAATAAAATTACAAGGATGCTTTAAGAAACTGTATGCTAGATCTCAAACATAACATATATACTTAAAGTTGAAATCCCCTAATGAGCTTCTAACAGCGTTCAGACTAAGATGGTCACACTAATCCTGTCTTCTGGCTTTAAGAACTACGCATTTATGTACCACTGAAGACATCAAGACCACTCTGAATTAGGATACTATTCCTCAGGACAAAAAGGTTTCCCTGACCCATAATAGTATATTTATACTTTTTATTAGCAAAAATTGCTCTTGCTAAAGTATTTTTTTAAAAGTAATGAAAATGTAAAAGAAATAAAATAATTTCAGGGTATTTAAAAGTATTTCAGCAACATGAACTGTGAATGCTTCACCAAAAAGTAATAAAGACAGATGAGCTGCAGAGGACAACAAGGGTAATCAGAAGAAAAAGAAGTGGTCTTAAGTGAAAAAGTAAAAAGATTATACTTGGTCTAGAAAAGTGGAGTGACAGTATAAAAGAGATGGAAGATCATCTGTGGAGCAGAGAGGGAACTACGTAAGATAAAGTACATCAAATCAAGACCTGATTGTGTAAATCAGATAAGAATAAATTAAGGCTGAAATGAGGAAAAATATTCTCATGACAGTAAGAGTCTTAAAACACATTACAGCTGGTAGGAAAAAAAAAATTTAGCTATTTTACAGTTTATGAAAAGGACTGTGATGTCAAATAACAGAATTCCTCTTGCTGAGGAACAGACAAAGCCTACAAGAGAACAATGCCAGCTCTGATTACTTGACCTTTGTTCAGCTATACTTTCAAACAGGGCAAAGCATTATCCTCTATAGATTTACACAAATATTAATTTGTGATAGAAATAAAAGGCATTTTCTCAGGTAGGCAACTCAATTCGGCATAAACCAGAAAACTGCATTCTGAAAATGCTTCCACTCTTTATTCAGAAATATGAGTTCTGTCCCATTTTAAAGTGGTTTGGATTTAGCTGTGTGTAGAATAATGAAGGAAATAAGGAAATGGATACTGTGAATCAGCATGAAATTAGGCAGACATCAGAATTTATTCATGTTGCCTCAGTTTGGGGGATTTGTTGGTTGGGTTTTTTTTTTTTTTAGTACAGATGTGTTACCTAACCAATCAACATTGCAACCATCTCCATCAGTTAGGTCTCAGGTCTGCAAGCCAAAGGTGTAGAGTCAGACTTAAGGAGCAGCAGAATGAACAAGTCAGAATTTATTATTTTCTACCTAATTCTATAACTGATGTGGTAAGGAATAATTGTGGGAGAGACTCAGAAGAAGTCTTGAGTACTTCAGTAGAAACAGAGGGAACCTTACAGCCCTGCCGCAACCTCTGTGCAGCACAGACAGAACCACTGTGCTGACCCACTTGAACTTCCTTCCAAACTGCACCATCTCCCTTGCAGAACAGTGAAGTTATTTAATTTATTATACTGTGTATGTGCCTGGGATTAAAGTGTTCTGACATCTACTCCATTTGGTTTCCATACTGTCGATTTGGTCTTAAGTTAAAACAAGCACAGTTTTAAAGTACCTATTTTTTGGAAAGCACCTAGGGTTTTAATCAGATATAGCATACTGTACAGTGTAAATAGATTATAGAGAGACCTAAGTACTATAAGAACAGATGTAAATTACTTCATTAATCTTTTGGAAAAGGCTAAGTTCTCTCTTGGTACTAGTTATCCTATCATTCACATACGTAAAGCTCTTCAAACAAACCCAAGCTGACTGAGGTTCTGGCCTGAGGTGCAATATCTCTCTCATTTAACAAATTATAACTCATAATTTGAAAAGCCTAAAACCTACAAAGAAACCTCAATATGATTTGAGATAAACTACACCTTCATAAATTTCCGTAAGATATGCATGCTGTAATTTTTAGTACATTCTGACAATTTTCACTCATCATTCTTATTCAAGTTCTGTTCTAGCATATTTTAGAGTTCAGGTGAGTCACAACACAAAACTGAAGGAATGAGATGACATCTCAGATCATATCTGGCAAATATCATCTGCATTCAAACCAGAAAAGAAAAAAAAAGTATTCATTCTTAATGCAGCAAATTCAAATTTGGGAAGCCGGCAGTACAAGGAAAGTAGCATTTGCAGTACTGTCAGTTTTTAAAATACTTTCTGACAGCATTTATTAACCACAAACAGAATAAGATTTTGTATTCTTACGAATTATGAACTAAACTACATTTTGTTTGCTTGTTGGTAGTTGGGATTCACCTCCCCCTCCAGTGATTCCAGAAATATTCCCCATGTATAAACTAAGAATTGCTTATTCAAAATTATAATAAATTAATAGACATGGAGGTGTTTTCATGTGTATAACATCCAGCTGATAAACAAGGTGGGTTTTTTTTTCCAGAAGTTTCCAAAATAACATTTAACTTTAAAAATCACATCCCACAAATAGGCAGCAGGCCAGATCATTGTTTTCATATCCAGTTTTCAATCCAGAGCAATTCTAACACCCACTGCAATTTCTGCGAGTTCACATCACAATAACTGAAATCAGAATCTGGATCAGTTTTTCAAATACATCAGTTGTTTGTTCATTTGGTCACACATTTGGAAGTAATTTCTCGCGCTTTAAAATAATGTCAGATCTATCCATCTTTCTCTCCTGCCTCTCACAAAACGAAATGAAAGTCTCTGTAGCTCAGAAAATGTCCAGTTCTGCAACTTCCTGCTTATTTTCAGAGATAAGTTAACGGTGTCATTCTTGTAACAGTTGAGCGTATTTTTCCTGCACTCATCTTTAACTGAGATACTTCTAGCAGCTGTCTTAGTTTGAAATTAGAAGAGTACCATAGCCATAATTTTATTTAGCTTGCTCATTTTACGGGATAACAAGGTTAGTCTCTGGTGTTACGCCCCAGAGTAAAGCATGGCTGAAAAAAAAGCAGTCAAGGAATTACCATGCAACTATTTAACCTATTTGTAAAAATAATTCTATAAAGATTTTACAGCTAGACTGAAGATGTGCTGAAGAAACACCTTATGCAACTTATGGTTGGTTAAAGTGCACAAAGAAGACATCAGTGGAAACCAAGGTTTTCTTAAAAAACATCCTGCTAAGAGGAAGTTAACTGGAGTGTGCTGCATGCATACAACACTAAAGACTCACATCTACCCATTTACCATTGCTCTTGCATTCCTTACGTAAGGGATATTCTTACATAAAGGATATTAGCCTCTCATTTGTACTATTCTAAGATGCCCCCAAAGATGAGTTTGATCTCTCAACTTTGACAAGGACCTTATGACTTATCTCTGAAAGATGTTTGGCAATGTTTTCCTAATTGCCTAAGCTACAATGTGCCAAGATAAATGTCTGCATACAAGTGTGGGTGCAACATGCTGTAGTTAAGACTTCTTATGACTTCACTGGAAGTCTTTGGGAAACAGCAGGAGATTCTGCAACCACCTTAAAAGTTTACATTAACATTAATGATTAACATCAATTAATTGAAATAAAATCTAATAGCCAAAAGTCCGAATCTGTAAAGTATTGCAAAGGTAAACTGAGGAACTATGAAAGTAACATGTCAAGTTATTTAGCATAACTAGCACTCAGAATTGCTAGAACCCCACATACCTAGAATATATCCCTGTGCACCTAGAAACCCACCTCTGCTCCAGGCACCTTGATAGTCCCAGTTCAGATAGGAGTCTGTAGTTGCCATCATACCACTAAGTTGTTGGCCGTTGTCACCTCTCAGACCTGCTCCTTAGGGTCAAGTGATGATGTTTTTTGTGTCCACTAGAGGTCCCTGACACCTGACGTCCCTTCCTAAATCTCAAGTCAGGTTTAGTATAGGTCATTTTGATGGTCCTTCAGGACCGTTGGAATCACTGTTCATTAATCAGTCCTTCTTGGAAGCTTCCTCTGCCAACAGTTCCTGTAGTTGGTTATGTCTTCATCCTAGCATCTTGGATCACAGGGCAGTATCCTATAACATGCAAGCAGGTCTTACCCTCTCTGTGACGATGCCGGCAGTTCTTTTGAGTATTTTGCATACCCCTTGCTAGAAATTCTCCCATGGGGTAGATGTTAGCTCTTAGTTGCAAAGCTTTCTGTGAGGAACACCCCTCTAACATTGAATGTAGTTTTTACTCATTTTAACCTCTTCATATGTGATAATTCAACAGCCCTGGCAGGGCAGCCTCTTCCAATTCAAAAATTCTTCCTTTCACCAGTCACAAGGCCTTGGAAAGATGACCTTCAGAGCAGCAATCTCCTATTCCAAGACTGGGGTCTCATGGCTCAATTGCTCTTGGGTCCCAGATCAATGGGATTTTCTCTTCCCCGCCCCCTGCTGCAATCCATACCTTTTTAAACTCATTCTCAAGACCTTCATGAGAAAAAACAGATTTCATATTATTGCCCATGGAGTGGGCAACTTTGTGCAGCTGACAGGCCTGCACACTTGGGACAGTCCTGAGAGTCTGGAATTAAGGATGGCATCACAGGTACAGGCAGATAGAGGTAACCATTCTTTGATGGCAGATCAAATAACTAGGTCCATTGTCTGTAGTCACATACGATCAAGGGTCAAACTGCTGTGGTCCCCCATGCACCTAGAAGTAAAAAAAAAAAAAAAATAATTTTTTTTGTCTCTTTATATCTGTGCATATAAACAGATAAAACAGGAGAAAGGAAGGAATTCACATTCATGGCCCTGTTTTTCAATAAGAGCTTTGGATGACCATTCTAATATGCTACTCACCCATACTTGTTACTACCGAAATGGCTACTTTTATGAAATGAAGGTTTGAAAGAAAGAGGGTTAGATTTTTCATAAAATCTTATGAGGTACATTAAGTTATTTGATAGAACAGCACAGTAAGAAAGGGGAATTTATGAAGTGTGACTGACTACCACTGCTTTTTCATCTTTTGGTTTGTTTTCCATTTCGTATGGATGCAGACATGTGAACTACATATAAAATTTCATATTTTACTTCACAGGGAACACTAGACTAGAATTAAAGACTTATCTTCCAGGTAACATTCCAGTAAGATACATCATGATGCAGAATAGTTTTGTTGCATGATAGTTTACATTAATACATGCAGGTAACATGTTCAACACTACCATATTGCCAACAACATATTTAGAGAGTCTGTGTCCTCTCACAGATGCTTTTTCCGAAGTGAGTATTTCTTGAATATTTCTTCTCTTCCCTATTTCAGCAAGTTGTACAGCATAATCCAATAAGTGTCTTACACCCGGGGAAACAAGGTTACATTACTTTTTTCATTTCAGACTGTTTTCAGGAGATCACAGCAACCGTTCAATAGCAAAAGAGACCCAACTTTCTACTAAGTTTTATTTCACCTCTTGTAAGAGAGTCAGAAAATTCCACATTAAACTCAGTTTGCCATGAATTGGGGCTTTACCACTTTATCCACAGAAAACAAAAGAAAACACAAACAACAAAAACACACCTTTCTGCAGGGATCTTTCATATAACATCTTTGAATTGCCCTAGAAAAATTCCAGAAATAGCAGCATGTGTTGCACCCAAAAGGGTACAAAAGACAACAGATAATGCACTGGAGGTGGTACTACCTATCTTCATATACATACTACGAAGAAAAGCTACAGTTTCTGGCTCTTTTAGAAGGCACTGAGCCTTCTCTAACATTGGGATACACCTGCAGTTCTCAGCCATTGTGCTGAAATGAAATGGGGAGAAAAGGTCAACTCCAGGCCCGGTTTGTGCATTTAGTGTAACAGACATAAATAACGCGGTCTCAAATGGTTATAATTTTAATGGTCTAAAACAGGTATAAAACCTAACCAATACAAACAGATAAAACAAAGAGGAGCTCTTCAGAAATGGAACTTATTCAGAAGTGACCATTGTTCATACTGAATGCCTTATCACAGTTTAAGCAATCAACCTTGCCGTAGTCAATTTACTAGCTTAAATAACATTAAAATTAAATTTTTTTCAGTGTACAACATATCACCTAGAACAGTTTGTTTTTTAAAAGATTTATGTACAATCAGCATGCACAATTAATAATAATTTTCTTTAATGCCAATAAAAGATTTTCACTGCACTAGGAGTTCGTTGACAGCCTTAAAAATCCATTTTGACAACTACAATCGTCACATCATGCAGAAGCCCCCAAAACATCCTACAGTGTCTGACTATACTGTCTCAATACTACAGACATGAGAGATAGTATTCTCATCCAACAGTACTAGTCACTTTTTTGATGGAAAAATGTTTATTACTAGATGATTCATTTGAGGGCACCACCTGTGATTTGATTTTGTTGTCATTATAGGAGATGCACAAAGCCATTATACAATTGACAGGTAAATTTTATCACAATAATTTTTCCATGTTTCAGAATCCACTTACAGTGCCCTACTGGAAAAATTCTGTGAAAGAAATGATTCATATTAATCTGCGTTTTGCTACTCCTGTTCTGAAAGACACCTCTTGCAATTAACTTGGCATAAAATAATGAAGTAACGTTACAGAAGATCACTCCAACACATAAGAGAAAGNAGCCTATTGTTATTCACAGTTGGTGGTCAGCCAAAAAAGAGAGTATTTGACAGCTCAGGTTGAAAACAGTACAAAAGCTGAAAAACTCAGAGTGATTCAAAAGAAGGGCTTTGAAGTCAACGAACTGCCGAGTCAGGGTCTTATTCAGCAAGATACAGGAATACATGCCTAGCTTCAAACGTATAAGTAGGCCAGCTCCACTTATTTGCGTTACAGCACCTTTATATAAAAAATGCAAACGAGAATCAGATACATCTACTTCAAAGAGCCTGCTCCTGAAATTGTGGTATGAAACATTAAGTACATAACTGAATTCCACACACTTTTACTACACACATGAAGCACTAGAAAGGTACTGCCTTATACTCAAGTTTCAGGCATGGTTATTTTGCATTATTTCTTATAACCACTTCATTTGCACTTCTCTCAGAAGATCATAGGTTTTTCTATCACTGATGAATAAGCCCGAGTTTTAGATGAAAGAATATGACACGATATTTTCAAAGCTCTTGAAACAGAAGAAAAAATAGTTAAAGAGAAAACGCAGAAGATATGTACATGTAATCACATGTTGCTCTTTGGGAAGGATGCTCATTTCTATAAAGCAGAATCTTTGTGTCTGTCAAAAGTTTAGAAAACAATAGCAATACCTAAAATATTATGAAGCAGAGCACCAATTGGTAAAAAAAGAATTTGTGGATCTGTGCAAGTAATGCCAGCTGTGAACATGTGTCTATGTCAAACTGCAATGAATAGGATATTACTTTTTCTACTACAAGTTATGAATATTTGATAGAGACTGCTCTACTATGTTAATAAGACCCTTAACAGACACAAAAATAGATAGAAAGTTAGCTCAGAGTGGTAGCTCAGCAATGCAGTCAACTTAAACATAAGGTAGAATTTGTTCTTCAGTGCATAAGGTAAAATGAATTGCTTAGTACAAATAGTTCTGTAAGTCAATGAAATTAGCTTGTAGACTGTTTTGAAAGGTTTTGGCAGTAAGATGAGTTTAATAATGCCAGTAACTTTTGGAGAGTGCAGCATCATAAAGGTGCTGACAGCATTGTGTTTCCCTCCTTTGTCACTAGCGAGGTTCTAATGGGGTTGCCTTATAAAGACAGTTGACATAAAAATAACCTGATCTGGGAGTCTAGTCTGTGCTTCACACAGTTTAGTAATTTCTCAGAAGTGTTGCAAGGACAAACTAGATAATGGGAAGATTAAAATAAATTAAGAGACAAAAATTTAAGTTTCTGCATTATGTAGACTGCACATAAGAGGCAGACAAGGTTTTTTTGAGGAAAAGTCTGTTAACTGGAAAAACACAACAGCTTGCATGAATTACCTTACTCTGCATCCTGTTGTGATATTTTATGTTTTTACTAGTTTTACCACTCCAAAACACAACCTAAGAAGTTCAGATTATGAAGTCTCATACTTGAGTTTGAAAGAAATCATGTAAGATTGCAACTGCCTTTCTCTTTCTTCTTATGTATTATCAATGTATAAATGAACGTGTCTTCCATTTCTTTCTTGTATCAGCATAACATTCCCTGTATTATGTATTTGTAAAACACATACTAAACAGTACAGATTTTTTTTTTAACCGTCCTTTTTGACTGGTCATTTTTCATACTGCACACAAGGCTTTCCTCTTAGACCTCCATTTATTTATCATCTTATTCATTCAGTTTTCATTTATGCACTTTATTGGCACAACGTAAGTGCAAACCTGTCAGTCCTACAGATGCTGAAATTATACCTTTCAAAAAGCAAGTGCTATTATTTATTTTTTTGTTTAAAACATAGTTCAAGTTAACATATATTTTCACTGAATGAAAATTAACAAGTTAAAAAGAATCACGTATACAGTACCCTCTCCACTCTGAGTGAAGAAAAAAAAAATATACAAACCCAAAGAAATATAATTTCTAGAAGTCTTTAGGGAGCTTGGTATTTCAAATGAAGTGACTGAAACTGCCAAAGATGTAATTAAATTCTGTATTTAGCACACTACTGGCTGAAAAAATACTGCAGGGCATTTTGCTATTCCATCAACAGTTCACAACTTGTGTGTTTTCATTTCCTTAAAAACCCTTCCAAAAAGGGTATTGCCTCCCAACCTTCAGACTTTCTTTGGGTTGCATTCCAGAACAGATAACTCGAGTTCTGAAGTCAGGTCTGGAAGAAGAGGGGCGAATAATCACCGTTTTCATAATAGAGATGCTGGTTTTCTCTACTGTGTATTTATAAAATATGAAATCTTTAGATATTTGTTTTGATGATTAACATAAATTTATGCTAAAGTCACTTAACGGAATTGTTTATTCTTTGAACTTTAAAAGCTTTCATTTGTGGTTTAATGCAAATTGTATTTATGATGAATGAGTTATGTATGGCTAATTTTAAAAAAGCTTGTGTGGAACATTCTGACTACGTTCTGCTTCTGAACACAAGACAGAGCAAATGATAGCAGTTACATTAATTGAATAAGAACATTCATTGGGTGGTTGTTTTGCATGTAGTTATAACATTTCAAGGAACAAGGCCTTCAATAGCCAAAGCAGCTATAGATAAAGCCTGATTTACAACAGATACTCTCATGACAGAGGAACCACATGATCTTAGGGCTTCCATATATCTATTTTCATAACTATAGAAATTGGTATTTTCAACCATCTATGTCATAAGGCTACAGTAGCCCAGATTAATCACTACATAAATTGCAAGGGCATGTTCAGGGAGCTCAAAATTTCTGGATGTAAAAACAAGAGACACAAAACAATTTATCTTGATTGCATCAAACCCACTATAAAAATCTGAACACTGCTATTGGTCCGAGATTTCAGGACATCAAGCAGGCCCAGGTGGAGCTGAGTCCAGAGTACACTCTCTCCTCCCTAACTCTTGAGCATTTTAAGATTTTATTTACTAGTATGATACTTATCTTTTAAATTATTATATTAAAACCAATTAAAATGAATGTGGAAATTATCAACAAAAAAGAATCCAAACCTATCAGACAGCTTTAATAGCATCTACTTTATTTTGACTTAAGGCAGATCCCAGTCCCCAGTCAAGGTTTTCAGAAATTTGTTTTAACTGTGCAAAGTCTGAAAGAGTAACTTGCTTACTGCATAGGTACTCTGAAATTCACTTTCTCAAAGCCAATTAATAATGTATCATTGTTTTATAGTAAGGCTTTTATAAGGGATTGATCTGCTGCTTACAAGGTTTGCAAAACAGCATTAAAACTGCAACTCCAGCAAGTACATAGAAACACACCATGCATGGTAATTCATTCTGGAACATGGGTTGGACTGTACAAGGAAAGTTTGATTTCAATTCATAAACCTTTATGTGACTACCACAAACAGAAGCAAGTCTCAGCTCACAGCCTCATGCAGGAAGTCCAGTGTTGTTGCAGGTTTGCAAGGCAACCAACATAGGCAGTGCTAAAGAAAGGAGGAGACTTCAAATACCGGTCCTGCTCTTTAAGACTGCAGGGTGGCTGGGGGGAAGTGAAATATGTCAAAGCCCTCTTTTTGATTAGCAAAGCTAAAAGAAAAAAAATAAATCTTTAAGTTGGAAATAAGAGACAAAACAGCATGAATTCACTGTATGTGACATTAGGTGAGCTGAGGACATGAAATGCAAGCAAACTCTTGCAAAATAAGCTCACAAATAAATCATATTAAAACCAATGGGGGGGGAAAAAAGGGATGAGAGTAAGCTTTGAGGAAAGCTTCAAGCCAAACAAAGACTATAAAAGCAAGAAAAACACTATTTGCATGCATAAAGCTAAGTCGTCCCTGACCTGTCACTAACCTGAAATGCACAGCAATATTCACCAAAATGTGAAAAGCTAAACACAGTAGTATCTAGAAAGAAGTAAAACAATAGCAATAACAGTATTTGCATCCATTTCACCATAAATTTTAGAAAGAGGATCAGAAAGAAATACTTAAAGTTTATAATATTGAAATCCTTATAACTGAAACCATTATAAACTTGGAATAGTTTTCTCATAAGTAAAAGAATGGGGAAAAAGTAAGTGTTATCTGGCAATCGAGGGCAGGAAGGAAGAATTTATTTCTTTTCATTGGAAGCCTGGAACAATTTATAGAACCTTGAAGTTCTAACAGTTTTTGTTCTTTTAACTGACAATCTCTAGTTCAGACAACTTGTTTTATTAATCACAATTCATGCATGGGATTAATATCTCAATGACCTTATTAGAGCACATTATGATGCTATTTGATTGCACTAATATCATTTTAGAACATTTGCCTGGAAGATATGTATATCATTTCAATGTTTAGTGCTTTGTAAATAGAAAATATTAAAGCTGTACTCCCATATCATTATATAACTGTGTGCTGAGAAAGTATAACTGCCAGGCTCAACAGTAATCACATGTAATTGTTTACCAATCCCTCTTCCTCTCTGGTTTCATTTGCACTGTTGTAACAAGTGTTATTTTATTCAGTCATCTAATGCACCTTTTCATTCCCAATCTCAATGTTTTTCACCTGTTTGTACTGTTCTCCAGTATTCGTCTTTTCTTCTCTCTTTTTTTACAATGTTTAGACATCTATCAAATCCCATTCTTCTATAACATTGCTTTGTATAGCAACAAAATTCATGAAGCTTGTAGAATAGAGGACAAGCCCTATTCTGAAGGCTGACTTGTATTCACAGAGTTAATATCTGTAGTCATATAAGGTATTACTGATCCTAGCTCTTTATTGTTGCATTACCCAGTTCTGCAAATAAGAACATGCTTTTTCATATTCTACAGAGATACATGCTTTCACTGACAGTATGAGTTAATATGCTAAATGGAATCAGAGAAGCTTAGATACAGACATTCTGCTTTCAGCCTGCTCTGTTATCACAGTAGTAACCCTAATGAAGGGGCAGACCAGGCTACTAGGTATTAGAACCTCTTAGAATTCAGACTCAGCTATAGTAACAAGTACCCTGGCTTAAGACACATGTAAGACAATAAAAAACACTGGTGTAATTGACAGGAAAAACTGGCTCAAATTCGTTCAAACCTATTTCACTGGCCATTAACTGAGAAGGTACTTCTCAAATTAAACATTAGTTAACAGTGTTTGTTCTGCAGACTTTTATGACCTCAGCTCCCGCTACGTACTTAAACATTCAACTGAAACGTTGAGCACTGTTAAAATGCAAAACCAAAGATAATGATCAAAACTAAACAGAAGCTAGAGAGACAGAGAACAGAGGGTAATGCATAAGATTATCCTGGTAGGATGGTATTGCAGTAGCATAAAATAAAGTTCAGTCATGTAAGCTTAAAGGTTATTCCCAGGATTGTTTAATGAGTGTTTGTCAAAACCTTCAATGCATCAGGATGAAAACATTTATCAAATCTTGGTAACTGTTGTCATCATCATACACTTAGCCTATATTCAAAACAGAACTATGCTAGGGGATGACAGATCTAACTCAGGTATTGAATTTGTGCTTCAAAAATTTGAAACTTGACAAAGAAGAAAAGGCTAAAGCATACACAGGCACAGAGAGCAACAGAGTAAAGACGGTCTTAGAAAAATAGAAGTCAGCCACAGATGTAATAGTCTATAGTTAAAATGTTCTTTTTTGGCATGGAATAATCATAAATAGAATATTAGTGGCTCTAATGTAGAATGTAGGTGTTCAGTGTACAATTGGCAGCTCAAGTTTTTCTCCACACATTTGATTTCAAGCAGCAAGCTAAAGGTAAATCTTGCAAGGTTATCTGTGACAATTGCCACCTCCCAAAATTTTTCTCCAAAGCATAGACTAAAGCTTTAGCTACCTGCACTGTAAAGAAAAGTTACAGTTGATTTATTGCCAAATCTTTCTATTCCTAACTATATTTTTGGAACAAAAGGAAGATAGTTTAGCAATGTCATGAGGGCTGCTTATGAAAAAAGCGGCTTAAAGTTCTAGTGATGCTCTGAACTGAGGTCTATATCCACCCAAATAATTTGATAAGAATATCACCAAAACAACACAGAGGACAAACATAAACAATGCCAAGAGCTGCCTTCTTTGTTCCTTTCAGTTATTACCATCAGTGTCACCACAGTAAAACAGCACTTTGATTCCGCCACCACCTCCCAGCTTCTCTCTTTCTGTCTCTACAATGCACTTTCAATCTCTGGCTTAGCAATAAGCTTACCTGGGTTACTCTATTCTGTCCAACAGAGATATTCTTTCAAAAACAGAGCTCTTGTACCTGACAGGACTAGTCAAGGTATGGAATCAAATTACATTACTGTAAGTCATAATGGCTTATTTCACACACAACTCTCCTACACAAACTCCATAACAGCTGGACTAAATTACTGTTTCAAAAGTTGCAATTGCTAAAAGATCAAGTGATTGGACATGTCAGTCCTCCATAAACAACAAAAATAGCAATCCCACCAAAGCTTTGATTGAGCTCAGAAGCCCATGTAAGCTTAGCTCCTAAAACTTATTTAATAGACAGCCTCTGAATACTGTTAATTAATCCCACTCTTTGCCCCAATCACTATTGGTGATATTTTCTCCAGCAAACAAGATCAATTGTCAGTTATTCACGATACTAAAATTTAAGATTTTGCACATTTTTCTCACTGGCTTCAGCAGAAACACATAACAGAGGAAATTAAACTTGTTTTGGCACTCTATACATGAACTAGAACTGAAGAAATACATGATGGTAAATACACCAAATACGCAGTTTTGAAGGACTTTTATAAAGGAAGACAGATGAAAACCATCTCAACTCTTCCTGTTGTGCACCGATTTTTATATTTAAATCCAATCCCTTGAAAATAAAATGGGCAAAAAGGAGTATTGTAAATACAAGTGTAGAGGATGAGACTGACAAATTTTTTGTCAATCTATTTGCACATATAACATGTTGAACAGGATTTTTCTGACATACCATTATAATGGTCAGCTCAGCAATTATCCATGCTTTTTGTCTTTTGCCTTCCATTTTATTTATTCCCACTCATTATTCATCCCATCTACCAGAGGCATTTTGTCTGATCATTTACATTGTTGCTCCTGGCATGATCCTTCTATCACATTTGACTTTGCCTAGGTTTTCACCTTCTTTTACAATTCTCAGGTCTTGTCTCCATGGATAATTACTTAGCATTGCTCTAGCAGATAGTAATTATGCGTGGTGGTAGTGAAGACAGATCACAATATATCAATGATTTTCATTAACGGCGAAAGTTTGCATTTGTTCTGTAAAGTGACTTCTGTCATATCTAGGGAAAGATATTCTCCATAACTAAAGAATGAATATTGACAGGTTGCTTACCAGAATCTTCATTTGAGAAGAATTTGCATTCAGACATTTTTTTTTCAGGATTGTGACCAAAGGCCATCTTCAAATTCTTAATCAAAAGAAGTTTAGCAAAAGAATACATAAGACTCCTCAATATACAGATTCAGATGGTAAAAATAAGTTAGCTGTGGTTTAGACCATAAGCTTTTCACTGTTTCAAAGGTGTTCTTACTTGGATGGGACCAGATGCATCTATCACAAATACTAGGTAACATTTAGGTGCACTGTTTGAACTGTACCATTGCAAGCTTAGAAGTCTTTTATTGCCCTCCCCCAAGCTCTCCCTAGTTTCTCACTTTATGAAGCAAATTAAAACTATGCACATTAATGCCTGGAATTTTGGCAAGAATGCGGCTTATCACGTTAATACAGTTTATCCTTAGAAATCCAAACCACACGCATACACATGCTTACAGATTGGATTTTGTGGGCTTTTTGAAAACATTTATGCTTCACTGAAACCTTTCATTAAGCATTTATCAGCAGGAAAGTGCCTAACCAAAATGCCTTTCCTATTTAGTCCATTGTAAAGGTTCAACAGTCAACCATTAATAATTGCAGGCACAAAATACGATTGATTATATTCAGCAATGTACCTCCTACTTAGTAGATCTTGCAAATAGTTTTGAACATTCTTGTAAGAAGTCTTTTGGAATGGTTGACTTGATTGCAGTTTAATGTGCATTTTTAGTATACAAATCTTTCCTTAGACTATTATTTTTTCTCTATGCTTTCATCTTTATTCAAAGAAAAGATATAGGAACAAATAGTACGTTTATGTCCAGAGACAACATCCTGGTTTTCTGACAGCAAGTATGTAAGGATAATGCCTCTAAGTAGTGAGAAATCAGGACTCAAGGCGTACAATTTTGCCTGTGAATTTGTACACACCCTAGATAACTCTTTAAAATAAAAATTACTAGAAAAATGAAAAAAAAAAACTTCCCACTTATAAAGCTGTAGAGAATTTTTTACTTAATGCTTAGAAATGTTTGAAAATCTCCATTTAAGAGTTTTGCTCAAATTATAGATACTGTTTATTTAATATTTCAAAGCTCAGTAAAAAGCTAAGGAATGATAAATTTAAATCTGCAAAGGATGTACAGTAGGAATACTGCAATAGCAGAATCTGAACAACAAGGGAGATAAGCAAGGATCTGAGGAAGAGATTGTATGTTTTTTCTTACATACTATATATATACAGATCTACACACACACAAAACCCATTCACCAAGCAAGTTATTAGCTTACCTTAAATAATATAATTAGTTGATATGCATGATCTAAAAATATCAGGAAAGAAAAACTACAGCAGGATGTTGTATTTAAAGAAAACCACATAAATGCATGATAGGCCTCCCCAAATCAGGAAAAGATTGGTAACAGGAAACATTATTGCTCAAACACACCAAAAGAGAATAGCAATATGTAAGCCATAATATCACTTTATCTATTGCTGGATTTTTGCAGTCTCAACTCAGGCAGACAAGGCAAAATTACTGACATGAATCCCAGGTGATTTCAATAAGCTTAAAGAATGGCACTGATTTACATCAGCTGAGCATTTATTCCACTGACTTCAGTGAGAGGTTAGCTAGGGTAAGAGCAAACAAATCTGCCTGTTTTCTGTTGATTCAGCCTTAATTAAGGTGAATGAGATAGAGACAAGTGCATCTGATGACACGCTTTCCTATGAATTTTGGTCTTAATTCAGTTTTGAATGCTGAAATAACCTATCTGATCTCCATAATAACTCCTCTCCTCATTTGTCAAGTTCAGTGTTTGTCTGACAGAACCCAGCAGAAGATATTCAATAAAAAAATAAAATCACAAGTATAAGCAAATGGGTAGAGATTTATGAACATGCTATGTTATTATGCTATTCTGCATATTTGTACCGTGAATATATTGTGCAATCTCCCACAGCCACAAAGTCAAACTCAGAAAAAGTAAAAATTGAATTGATGAAAGTCACAGAACAGTCTCTACAGTGATCTAAACTATATCTCTATCTTGGAAAAAGACCACCTTTTCTTAAAGCAAGATTAAAACAAGGAAAAAGTTTACTTCATGCACAATTTATCTCTGTAACTCGTTTTGATTGGATAGTCATGTGAGAACATATAAAGAGAAAAAAAAGAATTCCACCTATAGCTATTAAGCACAATGAAGAGAAGATGCATGATGAAGGAGGTTAGTTCCTGAGACACATACTATCAGAAGCTAAAGAAACCAAAGAGAACTTGACACAACCAACTTCCTTATATACAATTGTTTTATACTTGATTAAATATCCAGAAAAGTGAAAAGTATTATTTTATTGCCATGATCATTACATGGCAATCTACCTCATTTAAAAATAAAATTAATTGGTTAGAGAAGGTTCCTCACTCTACTACTGTCTAGAAATCTTAGCATTGTTTTCAATATCTAGCCACTATTTAAAAAAAAACACTTAACTGTTCAGATTTGTACTCTCTACTGCTGAGCTGCCTGGAAGGCTCTACACACTCATTTGTAGTTTCTGATAGAATGGGACCAATTAATAATGACTGATGATTCTAAACCTGGAATTCTAAGACAGCTAGGAGGGGCTCTTATTATATGTAGATGTGCCAATTTTAGTTTCATTAGGATTTCTTGTTCCTGAAAATAACGTTATGGTTGATATTTACTTGATATTTTTCTGCTAGTAACCTTGTTACTAGTGTAAAAAGAAATAAGAAGAAATAATACACACCTCCTTAACTTCTTGAAGAAAAAGTCAAAATTTCTTTTCCATTTAAGAGACCCTTCTACTAGCTAAATTTTCAGATTCTGCTAACTTCTATTTCATAAGTAATAAAACTTTCAAAAAGGATTCTAGAAAACAAGGTCAGCTCTCCAGTAGCGTAGAATGAAGCTGAGTTTCAAGATCACAAAAATAGAAGTTTAATCAAAACAAACCTTTCCACACTACAGCACTAAAGAAAAATCTTATATTTTCAAACATTAAATTCTGAAAGTTCACAAAAAAATATCAAACAAGGACTTTGTTCCTTCAAAAGTGTTGAAGAATACTTACTGCAAGGCCAATATTTTCATTTCAGACATACAGACCTCAGATTTACTGTCTCCCATCGCCATTTGAGTCTCATTTCCCTTTTGAAGGAGTAACTATCCATCTTCTGGCTTACCTTTTCAATAACACTATTCAAATTACATTTAGCCTGATTGACTTTGCATGTATCCCAGACACCACTTTTTGTTGTTTCTCTGCTTCATTGCTTGCAGATGAGAAATTGCTTAAGCAGTGTTTAGTTTTTTTCAGCAAGCTCCCATCTGTGACTTGCATATCTCTTAGCAAAGGTTACATCACAACCCATGTTCCACAGCTCAGTGATAAACTGAATCAAGTGAAATAGAATATTTCTGTCCAGTACTTACATGATTCAAACCTACTGCAAAACTAGTACCCTGGCCTGCAAAACATGTGAAACCAGACCTTTCCGCTGACTACTCTTTATGATTGCCTCGTGTATACCTCTCTCTCCACTGAAATCAGTGGCAAACAACTGTTGACCATTTTGAATGCCATGAGGGTTTGGGTAGTTGGTTGGGTTTTTTTTTTTCCTCCTCCTATCGACAAGCTGCGCTAAAAAAAAACGAACAGATAATTAAGTTGACAGGCTGAAGTCCATGCTATTTCACTGACTAAACAAGTCTCTATTTGTTAACATTAATAAAAATCAGCTCACCTTTTCATCTTCATTTTCTGTCACTAGAATAAGTTTTGAGATGTTTTGTGTGATCTATCAACTTGAAAATCCAGATGGATATTTATTTTCCTTAATTTAATTTACACATGCTTATATTTAGGAGTAAGTAAAAGTATAATTTCTCTGGAGCCTGTTGTTTGTCTTGATCCGAAATGTGAAAATGTAACAGTAAGTATTGTTGACATTTTAAGTTCGCTACATACTACACAGAAAAGGATATCTTCTAGATATGTCATTTGTTACCTCTCTGCATCTGAATTCTACTGAACTTCAAGGAATAATTCTAGTAACTCAGCGTCTTACAGGACAAGGGACTTCACTCTTCGTTGCAAGTTGCTAGCAGAGCGTTGTACAAACAGAACAAAAGCGCTTTCTTACATACTTACCAGATAGAGGAGGAGAAGTTGACCTAATTACAAAGAGAAATCCCAACACTTTCATCAGCCGTCAATGACAAAGAAGGCACCTTGACAAGATTAAAAGGCAAATTCAGTATACCTATGTTTATAATTGTACGCATGGACACTTTTTTGGAAAACACTATATTCCTGAGTTTGAATAACAAACTGAGAACCAATTCCAGATTCAGGTGGCAAATAATGATTCTGTTTGTCAGCAAAAAATACAATAGAAAGACTAACTCATAATATTTGCTTATCTATAAAATAAATATGTAAAACAGTAAACAGAGACTGGAGT
This sequence comes from Ibidorhyncha struthersii, assembly GCA_013398815.1. Taxonomy (NCBI): domain Eukaryota; kingdom Metazoa; phylum Chordata; class Aves; order Charadriiformes; family Charadriidae; genus Ibidorhyncha; species Ibidorhyncha struthersii. Next base: position 571,795 of record VZSZ01007999.1, read on the forward strand.
AAGAGAACAATAAAAGTTAATTTCTTATACTCAAACATATCACTAGCAGCAGCTCCAGTGTAGCTTGCCTTATTATAGGCATTATGATAAGAATCATCCCAACTTTTCATCATTTGATTCCTTTAGCCCAGTTACTTTCAGCTCAGTTCCAAGAAATAGGGAAAGACAACATACCCATATACGAACTTATCAGTTTGATACAAAATAGTCTTTTTTTTTTTTCCTAGAACAACGGTGGTATTCATGAATTGAAACAAGGCTTGGAACTTGAGGTACATCCAGATCTGCAACTGTGCAGACTTAATTCTTATTTGTTTTCCAGTCTGCATGCATTTGTGTAACAACAGGTGACAGGTGCTCCAGTCGTACTGTTTACACAGAAGGCATAGAAAGAGGTCCTGCTATAACTTTGTCACTTGGCCATTACCTCCTTGCTTTCATTTCTCTTCAGGTTGGGACAACACTTTCTCTACATATCTATTTCAAAGACCTTCTCACCAGGTTAGCAAGAATATTGGCAGAGATGCTTTTGTCCCAGTCAATCAGGTGGATCCCATCCACTCAACAGTCATTAGCATAGACCAATGAGAACAGAAAGAATCAACAGAACAAAACAGCTTGACCAAATTAAAACTTAATTTTAGCACAGAACTACTAGGGATACAAGCCTGCAAGGTGCTGAATATTTCTTCTAAAGGACAATGCATCCACTTTGATCGAGTCAAAAAGAAAAATCACAGTTTATTGCAACACTAGTCTGCTCTGGATTGTAGTCTGATTTACTATTAAATGTATTCAATTTATCTCCCTTTTGCATATTCAACACTATTTGGCAAACAAATAGAAATAAACTAATTTCCTTCAGAATCCAGGCCCAATGGTGTGTGTGGGGGGGAAGGTAGGTTCTTATTTACTGTAAGTTATCAATAAACAGCTTGATAGTTTCAATTTATTATATTTATTTTTATATTTATTCAATTTATTATATTTTAAAAGAACTTCTGAGCTATCATGTTATATTTTCACAGAAGCACTCAGATTTATAAGATTAGACTGTACACGCATCTATATTTCACTGAGTAAGTCGTTCCAGTGGAGAGACAGTTCCATGTATAAAGTTCACAGTAGTCACACATCTACATTAACAAAGGGATAGCTGAAATAAAACCTCACTGAAATATCCATCAACCTATAATTATAAGTATGCACTTCCAGATTATGAATTATTTTTAATCATGTTCGGGAGGAAGGTGTAGGACAGCTACTATTACACTGCACATATGGGTAGCACATACAAAAGAGTCATACTTAACTGGAAAACATCAAATATACAGCAAATAGAACACTAGGTACTCAACAAATTTCAGCATCTGGATAGCATGATATAATTTTCATACAGTGCAATTTGAGTGAGAATGTAGAAGTGTTTTGTCCTTGGTTTTGGTGGGGTGTTTTTGTGTGCTTGGGATAGGAATAGCATCTTTGAATTCAAAGTACTCATGCAAGTAACATTGTTCTCCTATGGATGGTCTACTTTTTTTAGTACTATCTGTTATTAAAAGATTTAAACATTTCTGAATAGGTATATTGGGTGTATGCTGCATGGTTTTGGTAGCAGGGTTGGCTTTTGTGGGAAGAGGTCAGGAGCCGCCCCATGATGGACACAGCTGGCTCAAGCCAGCTCTGCAGTGGGCTCACTACAGGACAAATGTGACCCCATCAGCCAAGTCTGTGGTGCCTCTGAAAACACATATAAGAGGAAATAAAAAGATAAATAGAAAAAATACCACTGTACAGAGAGAGAAGGAGATCAAAAAGAGTGAGGAACAGGAGAGGAATCACCAAGGTCAGAGGGAGGAGGAGGAGGTGCTCCATGGTGCCAGAGCTGGTATGTCCTGCAGCCTGTGACAGACGTATTTACTGCAGCCTATAAAGGACCCCATGACAGAGCAGATGGAAGGAACTGCAGCCTGCAGGGAGCCCACAATGGAGCAGAGTTTTCCCAACAGGACCGCAATCCATTGAAAACCCCACACTGGAGCAGATTTTCCCCCCATGGAAAGCCCACACCAGAGCAGACTTTTTTTCTCCTGCAGGATAGCAGCACACAGGGAGAGCCCATGCTGGAGCAGGGGAAGAGCAAGACAGGGAAGGAGGAGCAGGAGCAGAGAGAAACTGCTTTGTACAGACCACACTCCCCAAAAATTCCCCCCACCCTTCACCTCCCTGTCATGCAGCTCAGAGAGGTAGAGGAGTCTGGACCGAAGGAGTAAATCTAAGCCTGGGAAAAAGGGGAGGAAAGGCATTTTAGTGTTTGTCTTTGTTTCTCACCACCTGAATCTATTTTAATTGGTAATAAATTATTTTTTCCCCCCACTTGAATCTTTTTTGCCCACAATGATAATCAGTAACAATCTCCCTGTCTTTATTTTGACCCATAAGTTTTCCCATCCTATTTTTCCCCCTACCCTGCTAGGGAGGGGAATCTTACTTCCCTCCATACAACACAAATGTATTTATTCTTAATTTAAGATAAATGCTTGTGGATTTGTTTCAGAAACTTTACACACTTAGAGACAGAACCTATTTCATAAACAAAGAGTAGTTATATTCAGGAAAGAGACCTCAGTTCAGAAAGAAAAACATTTAACATACATAAATACTACTAAGCAGAGGGCTTTGACCGTTTCACACGGCAATAATTTGGCAGCTCATCACTCAGCAAACACAAGCACCTTCAACCTTTCAGCAAAACACTTAATTGCTATTGATTTCTGCCATCTCCTGAAGGTGTATACTTATGTTCACGTTTTTTTCTAATCTGTTTTCAGATTTACAGGGCAGAAAAGGGTTGTAAACTTTCTCTGGTTCCCATCATCTTTCCTACCCTCAATCCAGATTAAATTGCCGCTAGTGTTTGTAGGTGATGTTTTTCCAACACTTCCTCCTCTAAACTATATCTACCAAAGAGACTACTTTGGCTGCTTTTTACCTGCTTTTATGAAAAACCTTGCCATGTCAACAAAACAGGACAAATGGAGTAGATATTCTCAGATGTAGCAGTTGATATCACAGGAAAAAATCTCTATCAAAGAAAAACCAAAAGAACAGAAGTGCTGAAACCACATACAGTCAGAAGATATTTATCCCAGTGGCTGTTTCTTTACAGAGAGAAGACACACCCAAAAACAAATTCTAGAAGAAAACACAGTTGGCAATAAAAGTGGCTTAAGAACAGACCAATTCAAACAGAAGAATAACAGCAAGATGAAGAGTCAGTACCTCAGAACACCTAGGTAAATTTGCGTAGAGAAAGAAATTAATTAAAAGTTTATCATTTCAGCTTTTCTGCTGTTTCCTTAAAAGTTATATGAAAAAATACCCTGCACAATCACCAGGAAGCCTTGGTATAGCACTCACTGAAAGAAAAGAAAGAAATTCTTTACCTCATTAAGATAAAGATTTGTACATTCTTACAAAAAAACACTGCATTTATCTAAATTCTCGTTTAGGAGAAAACAGAACAAAGCAGCAGAAGTTCCACAGAGTTAAATTGAGACAGGGCTTGCCCCCTTTTTTTTTTTTAAAAAAAAAAAAAAATAATCTGACCCTTGAAGCTTGATTTTGATTGTTTTTTTTTAATGTGTTCACCTATTTGCTTCTAAATCTGTTAGTTTTGAGGGGTGTTCAAAACAGAATGGATTTGCTAATCAGAGAGGGGAACTAGTTTGGACAAGACTATGTAGCAGTCAGGCAGTAGAACTGAAATACAACATAGACCAGAAATAGAAGTTTTCAGGATTCTACATTTAAAAATTTTTTAATATCTTCTGTGCAAACAGATTTAATATCTACCACCAAAACCACAATAAAGGTCTACTGACACTACCATGATTAGCACTCTGAAGAAAGAACTGGAGTCCTCCAGTTGGGAGGAATATAAGAATATTGTCAGAGTACACAGGGAGATGCAATGAGGACTGCTAAGGCTCAATTCTTTCTTAAATCTGGCAAGGGATGTTGAGGACAATAAGAACAGATTCTTCAAGTACACCGGTAGCAAAAGGAAGACTTGGGAAAATGCAGGCCTGCTGCTGAATGAAGTGGGTGCCCAGGAGACTAAGGATGCGAAGAAGGCAGGGTTACTGAATGCTGCCTTTGCTCCAGTCTTTACTGCTAAGGCCAGCCCTCAGGAATCCCAGACCCTGGAGGCAACTGAGAGAGTCTGGAGACAGCAAGACGAGTCCCTTGGTTGAGGAAGATTGGATTAGAGATCATTTAGGCAAACTCAACACCCACAAATCCATGGGCCCTGGTGGGATGCACCCAAAAGGGTTGAGGGAGATAGCAGATGTTACTCCGAAGCCACTCTCCATCATCTTTGAAAGGTTATGGAGAACAAGAGAGGTGCCTGAGGACTGGAGGAAAACCAATGTCACTCCAGCACTCAAAAAGGGCAAGAAGGAGGACCCAGGAAACAACAGGCCAGTCAGCCTCACCTCCATCCCTGAAGAGGTGGTGAAACAGCTCATTCTGGATGTCATCTCTAAGCATGTGGAGGGAAAGAAGGTTATCAGGAGTGGTCGAGGGGAAATCATGCTTGACCAACCTGATAGCCTTCTATGATGGCATGACTGGCTGGGGGAATGAGGGAAGAGCAGTGGATGTTGTCTACCTCAGCTTCAGCAAGGCTTTTGACACAGTCTCCCATCACCTCCTCATAGGTAAGGTTAGGAAGCATGGGTTAGATGAGTGGACAGTGAGGTGGATTGAGAACTGGCTGAATGGCAGAGCTCAGAGGGTTATGATAAAGGGTGCAGAGTCTAGTTGGAGGCCTGTAGCTGGCGGTGTTTCCCAGGGGTCAGTACTGGGTCCAGTCTTGGGCAACATATTCATCAGTGACCTGGGTGAGGGGACAGAGTGTACCCTCAGCAAGTTTGCTGGTGACACAAAACTGGGAGGAGTGGCTGACACACCAGAAGGCTGTGCTGCCATTCAGTGAGACCTGGACAGGCTGGAGAGTTGGGTGGAGAGGAACCTAATGAAATTCAGCAGGGACAAGTGTAGGCTCCTGAACCTAGGGAGTAACAACCCCATGCACCAGTACAGGTTAGGGGTTGACCTGCTGGAGAGCAGCTCTGCAGAGAGGGACCTGGGAGTCCTGGTGGACAACAGGATGACCATGAGCCAGCAATGTGCCCTGGGGGCCAGGAAGGCCAGTGGTATCCTGGGGTGCATTAAAGAGAGTGTAGCCATCTGGTCGAGGGAGGTTATCCTTGCCCTCTACTCTGCCCTGGTGAGGCCACATCTGGAGTACTGTGTCCAATTCTGGGCCCCTCAGTTCAAGAATGACAAGGAACTACTGGAGAGAGTGTCCAGTGGAGGGCTGCGAAGATAAAGGGCCTAGAGCTTCCTTCTTATGAGAAAAGGCTGAGAGACCTGGGTCTGTTTAGCCTGGAGAAGGGAAGACTGAGAGGGGATCTCATCAATGCCCAATAACAGGACAAAACCAGCCAGGCAATGGGCACAAACTTGAACACAGGAAATTCTGTCTGACCATAAGGAAAAGCTTCTTTACTTCAAGGGTGACAGAGCACTGGAACAGGCTGCCCAGAGTGGCTGTGGAATGTCCTTCTCTGGAGGTATTCAAAACCTGCCTGGGCATGATCCTGTCCCACCCGCTCTAGGTGAACCTGCTTTAGCAGGGGTGTTGAACTAGATGATCTCCAGAGGTCCCTTCCAAGCCTTACCATTCTGTGATTCTAGCCCTCTATACACTACCCAACTCTTTGATCCCTGTAGCAGAAATAAAAAGTAGAGTACCTAGGCTAGATGCCGAAACACTTAGACAGCTTTGGTATACTCCTTGCCTCCACATGACCTAGACGGGCCATTTGAATGATTCAAATGTTTCAAGAGTCTACATATGAGACATCAGCATTAATTCACTCTCCTACATGGCAGAAATCAGGGAAATCTCTTGTCTACAGTGATTATTGGCACATTCCAGGAGTTACTTCAGACTTTGACTGAAGTTACGATATTGTTCCCTGTTAATATCTGGGAAAAGACATAGGCCTGCCAAGGGCCAATGTCTGAAGACTACGTATTGAAATAAACCCATAAAAGATGCTCTAACATCCAAAGCCATGATGATTTGTATTATCAAGTAACAACATGTTGGTGCTAGGTATTATTTTCATCTCAGTAAAACAGGTATACAGTGAAGATACTTTTTTTTTTAAACATGCCTTTTAAAGACAACTGATATAGCTAAACATGAGTCTGAAACTGTGTGCAAAGTCCACAGCTATATATTATTAAGAACACATTAAATCACAGATTATTCTTGAGAGAGCGCTGAAAGTCCTATTTCTGCCAGCTTCTTTTTTTCTGTCATTTCTGATTACCAATGCAATATGTGTCAATGTTCAATAATGACTGTTGAAGTCTTCATGCTTGATGGCTTAGGATGCCATAATGAAAGTACAAGCTTTATTAATCCTGTCTTCAATAAAAGCCACAGGGTGTCTGTCACACTTCATTTATATGTGCCAAGAGTAAATAAACTACAGCAAATGAAAACTGTGTTTATAAATATGGACAGATGCCAAGTGGTTTACATAGTTATGCATGCTAGTATTTCCTATTAAAGGTTTCCAGGTTTTATTAAAAGCTGACAAAGCCATATTTGAAGATATCTATATTTACATAGATATTTTTATATTAATGCAGTATATAAGTGAAATAGTAGCACTACTAAATTAAGAGCCTTATAGAAAGAAATTAATATGTCTGTCTATCTCAACATTTACAAGTTATCCAAGCTGGTAACTGCCCATTGGGGCAAATTATAAAAATACTTAAGATTCTCAAATGTTAACAGGCACAAAATATAGATCCACTTATGACTTAAAAAAAAACCCAAAACAAACAAGCACTTTCTTGGGTTTAGGCATTCATAGGCATTCAGGTGAGATGGAAAAGATCCTGTTCAGAAATGCAACCTCCTGGGTTCAGATAAAGACAGCTTAATAGAACAGTAACAGAAAAGTAATAATAGTAAAAGAATATACAAAATAAACTGATGCAGCACAAATTGCTTTCACCACCTGATGATCACTTGCCCAGCCTGTCCTGAGCAGGATCCCTGCCCTCCTCCCCCTCCCCCAGCCAACCCTGATTTATATACTGAGCATGATGTCTGTGCTATGGAACATTCCTTTGGCCGGCTTGTCCTGTCTGTGCTGTCTCTCAGCTTCTATGGGAAGCTGAAAA
>VZSZ01007999.1:579088-634309 GCA_013398815.1 Ibidorhyncha struthersii
TGTCCTTGACTTACTTGTAAACATTACTTAGCAACAACTAAAATAATATGTGCTATCAACATTATTCTCATACTAAATCCAAATCACAGCAGTTACTAGGAAGAAAATTAGCTCTATCCCAGCTGAAACCATGACGGTCATGTAGGAAAAAGATAACTGCAATTTAATCTACACAATGTTGCCTGATGTCTCAAAAATGAGAGGAGTTATAATACATAGTTCTACGGAAAAAAAAAAGTGATCTTAGTAATGGCCAAAAAGCAAACCAAACACTATTTACTGACACTATAAAGAGAGCACAAAAGAGGAGATACAATAAAGCCATCATGCAAACCCAGAGCACTTCCATTCTGCCTGCTGCGGCAGCTCTCTCATGACAANAATCTAAGCCTGTCAAAAAAAAAAAAAAAAAAACAAAACACAACAGTGAAAATGAAGAAGCTACAAAGAAGAATGACATGGATGATCAGTGGTAGAAAATGATTGCCATGCAATGAAAAATGAAATAAAATAGGACATTTTAACCTGAGAAGAAATGACTGCCAGAAAAGCACGACACAGATTTCTTGGGGGGGGGAGGGAAATCACAAGTGGTCTTGGTAAAGGTTGTAAAGACTGTTTGTTGCTCCCCCTCTGCATCAAGTATAAGAACAAAACCAGAAGACTGTGGATGTTGAAAGCTTAGATGGGTTCAAAAAGTTTTTAAGTTTTTCAAGCAAACACTGAAGTGTAACCCATCCAGACCTAACAAGTATAAGAACATCTGCTATCCACAGTCTCTAGAGACCAGGAACATATTTGGAAAGAATCCATGTATCCTATCCCCATTCTTACATTTTTCACTGTGAAATTATTGTTAGCACCTTCCTGAGGAAGATTAGTGAGCCAGGGAAATACTTAGTTTAAACAAGTAAGATTATTCTTATATTTTTACACGCATTAAAATTTAGATTCTTTCTTCAGGTTCCTTTAAGATTAAGGGGGAATATAAAAAAAAAAAAAAGGAGAGAGAAAGTGCTATAACTCTTTCCAGACAAGTTCTCACTAATAATCCAATTTCAATAGCAATCACTTGAAGAAAACATTTTATTGGGATATCTTTCTGTATGCAGAGCTAGAATCAAAACCTAGACTGAACATAGTACAAGGCTGGGAAAACATTTCTTCATCCACCAAAGAATCAAGTCTTTATGCGCTTTCATAAATATTTTTTCCTTTGTTTATGCAGAAATATGCTTCTTCTGTTTTCAGTTAGAAAAGGTAAAAAGGGCTCTGGCTTTACAATACATACAGTTCATCGTGGCTGTCTCATCTCTCAGGAAACTCCTGGAACAAATAGCCTTGTACCCTTCAGTTCTTATAGCCACAAAAATGAGGAAAAGACAGCACATACAGAAACAATAATGACAAGCTTGCTTATAACAACACAACCCAGAATGTCTCAAAACACTGTTTCCTCTACTGCTATTATGGCAGCAACCTTAAAACTGGTATTCTAGTGTTCAAAATCAAAATGAAGAGCTTTAATACGCATTAGATGTCTCCACATTAATGACTTATTTTAGTCCAGGTTGAAAACCAGGGCAGAGAAGGCTGGAAAAGAAAAACTCAATAGTGAAGAACAGCAAAAAAAGTGGAGCAAGAAAGAAAAGAAGAAAAATATGGAAGATGGAAGGCAGCTTTGCAGACTGGATCAATATGACCTCAGAAATCAGAGAGTACTGTCACGTTAGGTTAAAGTCTGAGAGCTCAGTCAACAATTTGCTAAAGAAATCAGAATGTAGTGAAAGGGAACCTTAGCAGATCAAGGAGGGAGGTAGTTCTGTGGCTGTCTGACAGAAACTATGGTACCCATTACTGTGATAGGGCATAAACTACACTAAGAGCCCTGTAGTTTGTTTGGGCTAGAGCTCTGCCCAAGAAACCAGTTAGTATATGCAAAATGCTCCTTGTGGAGAAAGGCAAGCTGCAAACAAAAATATTTGCTAGAAGCTCATACCAAATCATATGACATTGAATATGACCGTATTTTCCCTCTGCCGTGATCACATGTATTCTTAACCAAAAGAATGAGAAGCAATCACCCATAGTTAGCAAAATACCATTTATATACCTCCAGGCACAATAAAGCCACATGTGAAGTAACTGAAACAATAAAATGTTTGCTTAAATGAATAAAAAATACAACATAGAAATAATACTTATATGAATACACATTCTATTAAACTTGGGAACATATTATGAAATCATGGCACAAATGTTAGTCTCATTTAGTGGCAATACAACATTGTTTTGTTGATCCAATCAATATACCCCAGTGAGACTTCAGCTTACTGGCCAGTATCTCCAGTGAAGCTCAAAAAAGTGTTATCAAGTGCAAGCCTCAAATTTTTTTTGTAAGCTTTGTACTGAAATTGCAAGGCTTCCTAACAGAGGCTTCTCAGGTGTGCTTTATCTGCAGCATTGTTTCACCTGGTTTAGCTGTAACAGCAATTTTTCTAATTGAGAAGGCACCTACCACTAATTTGTTTTACACTTATCTTTGTATGGTAACACCATGCTTTTTGAATCCTAACATTATGGTGTAGGATAAAGAAATACAAGCCTGGTATGATAACAGAGGCCCGGAGATACACAAGGAAGCATAGAGGAATACAATCATGGGATGACTGTAAGTGAGGCACAGGCTTGACATTGGAAGCCCAATGGCTAGAAACAACTCAGACTTCAAATCTGTTATTTCCTTGCTTAAAATGCAGACAACCAGCACTAAAAAATGATATTTGAAACACAAATGGCTATATAATATAAATCACCAAATCAGAAGCTGCTTTTTAGCACAGACAATCGCAAACACTCATAAGCTTTACACCTTCCAGGCGGTAGTCTTTCTGCCAAAGTAATGATATTTTTAACCCTTTTGATTTATTGATTGCTCTGATTGTTCTAACATTAACAAAATGCTAGATGAAACCTTAATAACAGGACAGAATATTTTCTTTCATGTATTTTTAAATGTACACGAAAAGACTTACCACATCAGGAAGCAGGAAAGGCAGAGCTGCCCCACGAGAGGGGGCAGAACCAGGATCTGCAGGCAACCCATGGGGCCTGAGCAGGGTTGGTATCACAGTGAGCTGCCAAGAGTTCTCCCACAGCCCTGGGCACAGCACAGCAGTTCAAGCAGCCTGGTCAAGAGCAGCAGGAGTTGGAGTTGCAGTGTGGGCCTGAAGTCCACCCAGAACATGGTAGCTAGAGACAAGGATGAAGACAAACCTACCTACACTGTAGCTCTAGGAAAGACTGACCACCCAAGCATAAACTTAAATGGAGCTCCTGGCAGAGGGTGGGGCCCAGGTGAGGCTCATCAAAGCAATCAAGGCCTATTAGTGACCTCAGCGCCCTGACTTACAGACTCAAGGGCTAAAAACACTTTCACCTGTAATTATATTTTTGTATTTCTCTTTTTTTTTTGTTTGCTTTTAACAAGAATGGAGAATATTTCTTCTCACAATAACTTCTGCATTAATAGAAATTATGTTTGTGAATCAAAATGAAAACTTACCTTAATTATCAAGAAAAAGATATTAAATCTTTAGTGAATAACAATTTTAAATCATTACTTACACAAACATCCCCAATATAGCATTATGATTACATCTTCAGAGGATTTTAACTGTGATATTTTAATTAAAATGTATTTTTAAAATTCTGTAAATATTTCCGAGTTCCATGATAAACACACTAGTGCCATAAATCACTTACTCCTTTAGTTGTTAACTATAGATGTTTAAGTAGTTTTTTGGGGATTCACACACCCACTGTTTTCTAACTGTCTGGAAAAGAAGTGTATTTCAAAATAACTCAAGCTGAGAGAGACTTAGACATTTATTTCTGCAAAATATTTTTCCCATTTTTGTGAAACAAGGTGCAGAAATGTTTAGCATACTGTCCTAGCCAGTGAGGACTTGATGACATGGGACTTGGTACTACTTTTTGTCTCTGCTGGCTGGACCTTGACATATTACTTTCTCTCTCTGTTTCCTAATCTGTAAAATGGTAGAAATTGCACTAATGCTCCTGTAAAAGACATTAAAATTTGCTCATAAACTTCCATACTCGATGTATATATAGTAATTATAACCTTAAATATAGATAATAACATTCTAGACCTACTGAAAGCAGAAACAAGGATTCCACTAACTTAAACTAAAGCCAGAATTTCCCTTATAATAAGCTCTTCAAGTATCAAATTCAGAAAAATACATATAGAATCATAGAATTGTTAAGGTTGGAAGGGACCTTTAAGATCATCGAGTCCAACCATTAACCTAACCTGACAAAACCACCTCTAAACCATGCCCCCAAGTACCACGTCTACCCTTTTTTTAAACACCTCCAGGGATGGTGAATCCACCACCTCCCTGGGCAGCCTATTCCAATGTTGGATAACCCTTTCAGCGAAAAAAATTTTCCTAATATCCAACCTAAACCTCCCCTGGCTTAACTTGAACCCATTTCCTCTCGTCCTATCACTTGTCACTAGGGAGAAGAGGTCAGTCCCCATCTCTCTACAACCTCCTTTCAGGTAGTTGTAGAGAGGGATAAGGTCTCCCCTCAGCCTCCTCTTCTCCAGGCTAAACAGCCCCAGTTCCCTCAGTCGTTCCTCATAAGACTTGTCCCCCAGACCCCTCACCAGTTTTGTTGCCCTTCTCTGGATGTGCTCCAGTACCTCAATGTCTTTCTTGTAGCGAGGGGCCCAGAACTGATCACAGTACTCGAGGTGGGGTCTCACCAGTGCCGAGTACAGGGGGACGATCACTTCCTGAGTCCTGCTCACCACACTATTCCTGATACAGGCCAGGATGCCGTTGGCCTTCTTGGCCACCTGGGCACACTGCCGGCTCATATTCAGCCAGCTGTCCACCAACACCCCGAGGTCCTTCTCCGCTGGGCAGCTTTTGAGCCACTCCACCCCAAGCCTGTAGCGCTGCATGGGGTTGTTGTGACCCAAGTGCAGGACCCGGCACTTGGCCTTGTTGATCCTCATACCACTGGCCTCAGCCCATAGGTTCAGCCTGTCCAGGTCAATGTTTGTGCATCTGACTAGATTCATCTGACTAGGTATAGTCCAGTCTTAATATTAAATCAGTCATAATACAAGCCTAAAAAAATGAAAGAGAAATTGAACTGAAAATTACGTACAGTAGTAATTAATACAAAATATCATTTATAGATGTCAACTTTTTTCTTCATATAATATGCATACACAGACAGATATTTCTACATGCAGACTGAACAGCCAGAAGATACTAATTTTGCACAAAGACAAGAATAATGATGCTGTTGCAGAATGCTTCAAGTTTCTCATAACACTGAACTACTTTTTGTCACTGGCTCTCTGTTAGTGAAACATAAGGACTCCAGTGAAAACTTGTGATCAACTAAGAGGGAATTTTACCCCAAATCAGGATCTTTTTTGCAAAAGCTAATTTGTACAAGCTACACTTTCTGCCTTTAGACTGTTCTCATTAGGAAGCCATGAACTTAGAGCAATGAGTTATATGGGACTTTCAACATAAGAATATTGTACAAAGGAAAATATATGATTTAATTACAATGCTGATATCCTTTTCTTATCTTAAAAGGAACAAAATGAGGAAGATTTCAAGATAGACATTAAAATGATGTGATTTTCACATAAGTATTATTATATTTTTCTAGGAATTCTGATTACTACAGGATATTGCATCTTCAGGGCAACATTAATGAGAATCTGTAGATGAATACTAGAGTAAATCCATATATGTGCATATTGAGTGTGTTAGTCAGGGAGAAGCATGGTTTCTAAAACTATCATTTATATTATTTTCCCACTCCCTGATTCTACAGAAGGCTATTCATTTGTTAATTGGTGTAAGATAGGGAACGGGATCATAGACCCCACCCTACTTCCTCTTCTAAGAGAGAAAAATGTCTGTTTTCATGTTTCTGGTAAATACATAGACAACAGTTCTTTCTGAACACCAAGAAAAGAATTTAAGACAGCACTGACTTTGTGATGAAATGAGCTTTTCATTGACCTGTGATTTAATAGGAGCTAATATTGTTCAGAAAGTCAGTTCTTTTCCAGATCTTTGCAACTGATCTAAAATTAATGGCTCTTTGCATATCCTTTTTATCCAGCACATTACATGTAAGATTTGTGTTTCCCTGCTTTCCAGACATATTGTTGTAATTAATAAAAGTTCAAATTAGATGTGTCTGTAATTTCAAAGGCAAGCTACATTTCAGGACACAGTCTTCAGATTAGCTGATACAATGAAAATATTTTTAGAAAGAACAGATGGTTTGATAATGAATTTGAAACCCATTTTCAGCTTTCTGTCTTGTCACTGATCAATTACAAGACCATACAAGAATGATGTTATTTTCTATATCTTAATCACATGTCTGAAATGGAAATACTAGTACTTCCTTATCTCTTAGAATAAAGGGATGGTGGATAATTAAAAGTGGTGAAGCTTTCAACTGCCGTAGCTAGGATGCAAGATCAGTCTAGATTTCTTGCTTTCAATGAGAAATTCAGCAGGCCTGTCCATATCATTCCATTGAACCAGAAGAAAACTAGCCATACAAATGTGTTACCAGAGTCTTAATTAGCAAGGTATCTCACTAGGTTAATTCAACTGTACTCATACAAACACATCTTTGTTGTATTACAAATAATTATGTATTTTGTGTTTTATAAGAATACAGATTCAGGGAACTTTATCACATACTGCACCCCTATGCTAGATATGTCCATTAATTTCTGTAGGACCTACAACGTGTAGAGTAATAGGATTAATGAAAATATATTCAGAATTCACTGTTCCCATACTATTATATATGTAAATAATTTTAGTGTAAATTAATTTAGATATGATACCAGCAATAAGAGCAAGAACTCTTATCTACACTTTATCCTACTGGTAAATGCAGTTTGCAATGAGAACATTGCAAGATTCCCACTGATAAATGCAGTTTGCAAAGAGAACATTGCAAGATTCCCACTGAATTCAGTGAGTGCAAGATCAGGTTTTATGTGCATGATATCTGCACAATACAGATATCTGCAGTGTAAACATGAATATACAGAGAAGGAGGCATTTCAAGCACTTCATGCTATTGCTTTTTTACAGAGGATTATGTTTGGCATAATGCTAGAGAGACTACAGTACACAACATGGAGTAATTTATATCAATTTGAAGCATGACCACGAGTAAATTCCACACAGTAGGCTCTTATGTAAGCTTTAATCTTAAGAACCTACTTGGATGCAGGAAAAAGCTAATGAAAAAGATTAGTGTTTGTCAAACTATGTCCAAATAAGAAAAAGAATGTTAAGACGCTGTAGGCAATAAGCAGTAAGACGATGTAATAAGAAAGCTGGCTGATGTGTGCTTCAAACTAAAGTAAAAGCAAATATTCTAATCTACATATGAATGCTGAGGACTGGGTTTGGTTACACTCCAGATGTTTCTGTTTTCCAGATTCAGCAGCAGAAGACACTGTTGCAAATGTCTCTATAACCAGCAGCACTTTACCACTCACAAAACAGCATGTACCTTGGTCATGATGTCACAGAGTGGAAATGGAGAGTTTTTATTAGCACTCACTCCTCTTCCTAGATCTGTGCGAGCAAACATGGAGAACCAAAAAGGGAAAATTAAACAACATTTCAGAGTTTCTTCTGCTGTGCATGATCATGCCAATAATGAGCTATGGCTAGCACTTACAGTAATCATCTTACTGTAAACAGGTTAAGCAAAAAATAAGTTTTATTTTAATATTCATTTATATTCAAATGCAATTTCTGTGTGCCTGTCCTCTGGTTATGGCTTTAGTCCAGGTGTAAGATAACAGAGTACTCCATCCGGATTTTGCGTCTATGTTCAAAAGTAACATAACTAATACTAATGGTAGTAGAATGAAAATTGTCCACTATCCTGAAATATTTCCTTTAATTTATATCGAGAAGCTGGAACTAAAGTATATCCTCATTTCAGTATGCCATGGTGAAAAAAAAACAAACAAACCACTCCCCCTCCCCTGCCTAAATAATACATTAATTCATTAATCTTTAAATCCAGATGTCAAAATCACAACATCTAATGCTAATTCTGAAGTAAAGTCCAGTGATGATGGGTGAGATGTTGTATCCTGTTTAGTTCTGCATTTTGTTACAATGCTATAAAGGGGGTCTACTATTTGTAGAATGAGTATGATAAAAGGGCCATTAATGAGATTTGCTCATCCTTTGGACGTAAAAGGAGTTCTGGGCAGAATACTGCAATAATGCCTACCTGCAGTCTTGCAATATTTTAGCAGACGAGGTTAGTGAAGAAGTTAAAAACTATATTTGCATATTAAAATTTCTGCATAAATTTCTATGTAACAGTCCATGTCCCAAGATGAGTGGTGCCTGACAAGCAAGTGAGAGAAAACACAGGAAATGGGCACAGCAAAAGATTACTATTACACAGAATCACAGAATAGTCAGGGTTGGAAGGGACCTCTGGAGATCATCTAGTCCAACCCCCCCGCCAGAGCAGGGTCACCTACAACAGGTTGCACAGGACAGCGTCCAGGCGGGTTTTGAATGTCTCCAGAGTGGGAGACTCCACAACCTCTCTGGGCAGCCTGTTCCAGTGCTCCACCACCCTCAAAGTAAAGAAGTTCCTCCTCATGTTAAGATGGAACTTCCTGTGTTCAAGCTTGTGCCCATTACCCCTCATCCTATCAATGGGCACCACTGAAAAAAGACTGCTCCCATCCCCCTGGCATCCTCCCTTCAAGTATTTGAAAGCATTAATAAGATCCCCCCTCAATCTTCTTTTCTCTAAACTAAAGAGACCCAAATCCCTCAGCCTCTCCTCATATGAAAGGTGTTCCAATCCCCTAATCATCTTTGTAGCCCTATTACTGTTATACTACTAGCTGAAATCAGCTTCAACAACAGTATGGTAGAATTAAAAATACTGTATGGCACTCTAATGACATATCTGTGCATCATACTGAAATAAGAAAATTCTGCTTTCAGTTTCATTAGTTACTTTTGTTTTAAATGAAAACCCTCCCTCACTGCAGTAGTCCTCAGTGAATAGCAGTTAATAGGAGTCCTTTCATTTCAAAATCTTTGGGCAGGCTTTGTAAATCTATTAAGAGTACATTAGAACTGTGTTAATTTGCAGTCCAAATACAGACAGGATACAGAGGCTGTTCTAAATTTTTCTTACTATACAGACAGGTATGAAGGATGCAGCTGTTCCACCAGTTTACCAATCAGCAGATTTGAGCCAACACACTAGATAGGGAAATACACTGTTAGATACAAGACATTTGCATATTTCTTCTCTGTCTGTACAGTAATGGAACAAAGACAATGTAGTCCTGTATCACAGTGCATGCACAAGACAAGAATTTAACCTCTCAGAGAGGAAATAAAGCTCCAGACTATTTGTGTCAGTAGTATATACAAGCATCAAACTGAAAGCTATGGTCCCACTGTGCTTTCTGCAAGTTGGTTGTGGAATTTAGTGAAATTCTGAAATGGTCATATTTACGTAGAATATATAGTTTTAACATTTTTTCCCTGAAGGGAAACAAGGGAATTCTACACAGCTCTCTAGATCAATAATCTCACGGCATTTTACATGTGATCATTTCACAGAAGTGACTCCTCTGCAATTTTAAGCAGAAATCTAGTCAAGTAAATGCTTAATTTGGTATAGAGTCATCTTTAAATAGTAACAGTTATTTTAGACCAATGGGAATATCTCCATAAACTTCAAAGAAAACAGAAAAGGACCTCCAATGCAGACAGGGGAAAGGGAGGTCACAGTATAAATGGAGCTGTTGTTTTGAAGTAGATAGAAAGAGGAGGCATGTGAATATACTTTTCTTTTGCATTTACTATTTTTAGTTTATTTTCACTTGTAAATCAGGTTATGTTGTAATGCTATCTTTAGATGAATCAATATTTACTAAAATAAATCTCCACATATTCCTCTACTACCCATCAACTTTTTCCTATAAACTACATCTTTATGAATTCAAGTAAGCAAGTTACTGAAATACTATTTATAGGCAACTGCTACTAAAATTAAACACATATACCAGGGGAAGGTTCTTATTTTTGTGTCTTCTGCATTTACCCAGCTCAGTGTTATACGCTCTGATCTAATAAATGAAACCTTGAAAAATGAAGCACTCTGTTAAGTCATATTTCTTATGGTGGAAAATCTGTAAAACACACCCTAAAGAACTTGATTACAAGGCTAGATACAATGTCATTTCCAAAGAGGACAACAGGAAAGCTCTGTCCAGAAATAGCATACTGTATGATGGAACCAGTACACCTAAAGACAGAGACAGAAATAGACCTAGGTGTCTTACTGCTACAAGACAAAAATATGTATCCCCTACAGCCCTGAAATTAGCCACTGTCTGACAAGAATCTGCCTGAGGTTTTGAAGTCTGTAGAAGAGATACTCAATCAGTCCCTGGAATTATCACAGTCATCTCTTCCCAGAATAATATTCCATTGGATCTTTATTTCCCTACAGAAATGCAGATGCAGTCCCTCCAGTCATCTTTCATGTTAAGGCTGATGTAAGCGTGTAAGTTGAAAAGACGACTGAAGAAACATGCATCCCAGATGGAGGTAATAGCTGGCCAGTACTGTACAGTAAGAAACTTAGAACTGAGAAAAGGTGGAACTAAGATATCTTGCTTGCTTACGTGCTGGTAATTCCTTTTGGTTAAATTGTTCAGATTTTCCTTTGCAGAGGATAATTCCCTTGACATTGCACGAGGAGTGTAGCCATTTCTCAGTCTGAGAATTTTAACTAAAAGCAGACAGCACCTAGAAGACTGCTGTTCTAATGATCTCTATTATCATGCCCACATCCCTGGATGCAATGTGTTTATATATATACTCTGGATAGTCCTGTATCTCTTCATTACAAAATTCACTTTTCTTCCAGTTCCTTGTCTTGATTGGTCAGGGTACACTCTGCCTCTTTTTTCAAGATATTTTTAGATGTTGAGGCTCGAAAACATACTGGCATCCTCCTTGGGAAGACACATTTTTTCTGTGGAGGCATTTGCTACTGTGTTACAAGCAATGGATGTTTCATTTTACTTTACTAAAAGTACGATTTCTGAATTAACCATTTCTAATCTTATGCTCCCCTAAAACAAGAGAAAGGTAAACGAATCATCTCTAAGAAATCTTAATAGAATACTAAATAATTTTCTTCCCTTTCCTTAGACTTTATTTCTCCTTTCCTTCTGTACCAAAAACTTGAGCTTTTAAGTTTAACTTAATATTTTTTTCTATGTCCTTTTCCACACTGGTGATAAAATTTTTTTTTTCTCTTTTTACCTCCCTACATACACACACCCATCCAGTACTTTATATGAGCTGAACTATCCACAGGACCACATTAGTGACAATATCTGTATCCAGATTTTAAATATAAACAAGTAAAAATCTAGCTAATTTTTGTGCCTTACTAGGGTATTTTGTTTGACATTGAGTAGCAGAATACCTGTAACTGTATATACAATAAACATACATATTTTTTCATGTATTTATTGTTTCAAATATTTTTATTTCTGCAAAGTAAATTTTGAAATAAATTTGTGAAAGAATTTAAGTTCTCAAACAAGAATTTTGAACTAGGAATTAATTTCATAGCACATGTTCAAGTTTATTGGTCTACTTTTTTTCCTCTACATTAATTAATATAATCTGTTCTATTGACAATGTTTTTCTATCTTGCTGTTTTGGTCCCCTGATATAGCTGGCAAAATCAGATGCTTAATACTGGATAATATATAAAACTATCTTGAATATAATTTATTAATTGCAGTGTGGTAGGGATTAGAGTTCTAGCTCTATTGCACTGGAGGCTTCATAAACATATTTGCTCATGACTTTACAATATATGTAAGTGACACATGAAATAAAAACCCAAAATGCCTAGAACACATTAACAGGGATCTTAAAAAAACAAAACACACCAAACAGCTTGCAATTTTGTACGTGTAAAAATAGCAATGTCTAGATAATGATATACTTCATTAATAAAAAGACGGATAAAGAAAAAAGGTGTATTGCTGTGAAAGAAAGATACTGAAAAATAAACTTGAAAGGTAATTGCTACATTTTATCTTTGAAAGGTGCATACTTATACATCTTTGAAAAATAGTAATTACATAATTTTCTCAGAAAACTAAGAACTAGCCAGAATCTGAGGTACTGAAAGAAAAGCAATCTGGAACAAAGTGATATAGATTGATTTGTGTTATTATGCACACCATATTTAGCAATCACAGAAGTACATATTTAACTTTACATATATGTTTGATTCCATTCAGCTGTACAATACTTCAAGCATATGTGTCAGTCCCTTCAACACCAATAAAACAGAAGTGAGTCCCAAAAGATACCTTAAGTGTTTGTTCAACCAAACAAAAAATTCAGATTTTGCAAGTGTCACACGGTCAGCATCAGAAAAAAAATCTAATGAACCAAGACATATTTGGAAAAAATATAGAAATATAAAGAGAATAGTAAAATATGGGAATAACATACCTGTTCTTTCTACAAACTTCTCCTTGTTGATAGGCTTTTCTTCCCCATATCAAAGGGTCTCTGTGAAAGCATAAGGGAAAACTTGCAAGAATAATTCTTTATGTGCAGGCTTTAGAAGATGTTGGACATCTACAATAATGAATAATTACCTAGTAGACTCTTCATAACTACCTAAATGAGCTACATACATAACTCCTTTAATCTATCAGAAACATGCTTATATTTTGGAAAATCCACATAATTGGTTGTTCAGCCATTTCTGTTTCAAGAGGGTAGGCATTTTCTTCTGATGAGCATAAACAGATGTAAATAATCATCTTCTGAACAAGCTTTAGTCATTTTTATACTTGGAGATACACTCAGTAAGAGATAATGTTTTTGGTCATTGTTGTGTTTCTTTTGATGGTTTATAAAATAGTTTAGATAACACTAGGCAGAAATAAAAAAATAATTTTAATTTTATATTTTTAAAAGGGTGACAAAGGGACTGAAGAAAATGCTGTGTAAATTAGGTGTGTTCCCTTTCAGTATAATATAAATGAATAATAAAATTTAGTTCAGTATCCCCTAAGCTATAAAAAATGCATAAGTATACGTATAGGGATATAGGTTTTGTCCTGGAGTTGACTATGTTAGAAAATCGCCATTTCAAATCTATTTCCTAGCTAGATTTTACAAAATAAAAATCCTGTGGGTTTTATTCCCTTCTTTTATGATATCTTAAGTCAGAAATTATTCTACATTCCTGTTCATAACAGAACTCCTGGAGCTTTCCCTTTCTAAATTCAGCTTAACTGGTTGCTAGCAAAAGCCATTCAAGGATCAAAGAGACACACTCAGTCAGCACTACGTCAAGCAGTATATTTACTCCTTGAACCGTTAGCAACACCAAAACTTGGCACGTATCATGTATGTCAGTGTTGTTACATGATGCTTCTAATTTCTTTCTCCATCTTGAAAGTGACTTGCACAAGAAAACATTATCCAAATGCAGTATATAACCCTTGCACATTTTAAGAAATGCTGTGGTTTTACTGGGGACCAAATTAATGTGTAATGATGAAAATCACTGTATCTTATCAGTAATAACCTGATATAAATACACATATCAGAAATCTGACATTTATTTACAATCAGGATCATCTTATCAGTTAAATAAAACAAGGCAGAGTGAAATTTAAGAAGCAAACACTGATGTACAAGTCTTTATACTTGTTGGAACATAAATTCCTATCCTGCATTTTTCAATACTTTCCCTAAGATTTCTATAACTGTCCTTACACACATAGGATTATATTTAGCAGAATCATCTCAGCAAACATTCTTCTCATAGTAAACCAGAACACAGTTATAACACTTTGCAACCATTTTGTCTCATTGAAAGAAAGTGCCAAAGAAGAGTTACGTATGTTGAAACAACACTAAATATTTACATAACGAAAACCGGACTTATACTTAATTTTAATTCACTGACCCTGGTTTTTCATTGTTCTGAACCTTAACCAGCCGTTAATACTAGCAGCAAAAAAACTAAGAATTTTACCTAAAAAGAATTAATTCTTAAAATGTACTTTGTTTTGCTAAATTTCATATTCAGATGTGGTAGCAAATTATTTTCTTTTAACTGTTCCTAATGTTAAAGGGTTAAAAGCTCCCTGAAAGCTTTATTTGTCAACAGCAAGTCTTAGGTCTACCAATGCAACAATATTTCTGTGAGCTAATGGAGCGTTAGACATTACTAACCCCTTTTGAAGACTTTTGGTGTATTTTTTTTTAACCTGTAGATGTGATAACTTATTTACTGTTGTAACTATTTTGAAGATTAAAAGAATCTTTTAAAAAACACTTCTCTCTTCAGCAGTGAGTGACAGTTAACTAAGCGGACAAGTCAAAAGGAAATCAATAAAGACAACCTAAGGTCAGAAGTGAGAAAGTCAATGCTTGTACACAGTTAAAGTAATGTATCGGCAGCAGATGAAGTTAGAAGTAACACTGCAAGCAAACACTAGATTTTGCTTGTGTATTTACCTCTGTCAAAAGTTCATACATGGAACGTGCCTGATTCACTCAGGAACAGCTGACCTTCACTGAGTAAAAGCTACTCAGAACTTAAAATATGCCCCTAAATCATCAAAGTACTATGGAAATTTTTCCTGACTTAATTTCCATTAGTTAAAGTTACTGTACAATAGAGATATATCTGGTCATATGCAATGAAAAATAAAATTTTGATAATGCCATTCTTGTCTACTGCGCATTTTCAGTCATGAATATCAAGGATGTAAACTGATGTTCTTATTAAAAATGCAGTTTAAATAAAAAATATATTTGTCAGAAATAGCCTGCAAAGAAAAGTTTAGCTAGTTTTACCTCCTCTAACATAATAATGAAGGGAAAACTGGTGGAGGCAGAGCTGTTAGTGCGAATCTTAATTTGTCATACCCTTTAATACAGCCTTGGATATGCTCAGTTTGCCTGAAGTCCAAGAAGGTCAAAGACTGAGAATGAATGAATAATATAGCAGCAGATCCTTCTTAATTTACCCCAGACTGAAAAAGAATGCCTGATTTTGCATTTGGAATTGTAGTGACACACCTTTTATCCTATTTAGGAAAGGGGAAAACAAGCACATATCTGTTTAGAAAAAAGACATTATTATAACAGCAATATATATATATATATAGTCATAGCCGCTGTCTGGTCCTCTTTCAATAGAGAATCACAGAATCACAGAATGGTCAGGGTTGGAAGAGACCTCTGGAGATCATCTAGTCCAATACCCCTGCCAGAGCAGGGTCACCTACAACAGGTTGCATGGGACAGCATCCAGGCAGCTTTTGAATATCTGCAGTGTGGGAGACTCCACAACCTCTCTGGGCAGCCTGTTCCAGTGCTCTGCCACCCTCAAAGTAAAGAGGTTCCTCCTCATCTTTAGATGGAACTTCCTATGTTGAAGTTTGTGCCCATTACCTCTTGTTCTGTCACTGGGCACCACTGAAAAAAGACTGTTCCCATCCACCTGGTACTCTCCCTCTAAGTATTTATAAGTATTGACAAGATCCCCACTCAGACTTCCCTTCACTAGACTAAAAAGACCCAAATCCCCCAGCCTTTCCTCGTAAGAAAGATGTTCCAGTCCCCTAATCATCTTCATAGCCGTTTGCCGGACCCTCTCCAGCCGTTCCCTGTCCTTCTTGAACCAGGCAGCCCGGAACTGGACACAATACTCCAGATGCAGCCTCACCAGAGCAGAGTAGACGGCAGGGATAACCTCCATCAAAACTGCTGTCACACAATGGCACCCCAGGATGCCATTGGCCTTCTTGGCCTCAGAAGCACATTGCTGGCTCATGGTCATCCTGTTGGCCACCGGGACTCCCAGGTCCCTATCCACAGAGCTGCTCTCCAGCAGGTCAACCCCTAACCTGTACTGGTGCATGGGGCTATTCCTCCTCAGGTGCAGTACCCTACACTTGCCTTTGTTGATTTTCATAAGGTTCCTCTCTACTCAACTCTCCAGCCTGTCCAGGTCATGCTGAATGGCAGCACAGCCTTCCCGTGTGTCAGCCATCCCTCCCAGTTTTGTGTCATCAGCAAACTTGCTGAGGGTACACTCTATCCCTTCATCCAGGTCATAGACGAATATATTGAACAGGACCGGACCCAGTACTGACCCCCGAGGAACACCACTTGTTACTGACCTCCACTAGACTCTGCACCACTAACCACAACCCTCTGAGCTCCATCTGTCAGCCAGTTCTCAATCCACCCCACTGTCCATTTATCTATCCCACACTTTCTAAGCTTGCCAGTGAGGATGATGTGGGAGATGGTGTTGAAAGCCTTGCTGAAGTCAAGGCAGACAATAACCACTGCCCCGCCTTCATCCACCCATCCAGTCATGCCATCATAGAAGGCTATCAGATTAGTCAGACATGACTTCCCCTTGGTGAATCCACGTTGTCTCCTTCTGATAACCTTCTTTTGCTTGGAGATGACATGTGGAATGAGCTGTTCCATCATCTTTCCAGGGATGGAGGTTAGGCTGACCGGCCTGTAGTTTCCTGGGTCTTCCTTCTTGCTGTTTTTGAAGGCTGGAGTGACATTGGTTTTCATCCAGTCCTCAGGCACCTTGCCTGTTCTCCAGAACCTTTCAAAGATGATGGAGAGTGGCCCAGCAATGGCTTCTGCCAGCTCCCTCAGCACTTGCACGTGCATTCCATCAGGCCCCATGGACTTGTGGGTATCCAGTTTACTTAATTGTTCTCTAACTTGTTCTTCTTCAACCAAGGGAAAGTTTTCCTTCCTCTGCTACCTGCAAAGTCTGGGACCCCCACGGGCTGGTCCGAGCAGTGAAGACAGAAGCAAAGGCAGCATTCAGTAACTCCACTTTCTCTGCATCATCTGCCACCACGGCACCTGTCTCGTTCAACAGCAGGCCCACATTTTCCCTACGTTTCCTTTTCCCCCTGATGTACTTGAAGAAACCCTTCCTGTCGACCTTGACATCCCTTGCCAGATTTAATTCCAGGCTTTCCGTGTTTCATCCCTGCATACTCTGATGGCATTCCTGTACTCTTCCCACGTGGTCAGTCCCTTCTTCCACATACTGAAAACTTCCTTCTTCCACCGGAGCTTTTTCAGAAGTTCGTTGGTCAGCCATGCAGGTCTCCTGCTTCCCTTGCCTGATTTCTTGCTCTTAGGGATGCACCGATCCTGAGCTTGGAGGAAGTGATAGTTAAATCAGAAAATACAGAACTAACTGACCTGGGCTGCTTAATATTCTTAGGTGCAAACAAATTGACACCCAAAGGAAAATGTGATATTCAAAAATAAGACCAAACAACAAAGCAAAACATTTGAATTCAAAGTAGTTAACATCACAAAATTCCACACAGATCTATTCCTAATATAGGAACAGAGAGCTGATCAAAGAGAAAATTGTTGCTTCACTAATGTGCTTAGCTTAAACAGTGGCAATATAGTTAAAATTTCCAAGTCACTATATATTTGTTAAAAGCAAAATTCCTTAGTATTGGTTTATTAAAAATTGATCGGTTGCTAAAGCTCAGGAACAACCACAGAGACTAGGTAGCAAAATTTCTTTTGCAGTTTGCTGCCTATAAAAAAGCAATATAATTATTAAAACAATTTACTGCTCCGTATCACCTACAAGCGAACAGATTTTTTGGAAAGGTTTTTTTTTTTTCTGTTACTCAGAACAAATTCCCATTTGCTATACACTAGTTTTCACACATTTCAGTGGCACAGCCTCTAATTCATACCGATGTGAAAGTACACTTGCGTTCCTTATTTGCAAAAATACATGAGACTGGAAAACCTGGACATTTCCTATCACACACAAAGTGAAGCAAATAAAGATTACATATATTACCAAAATATCACAACATTATAAAAGTCATTACTATTTAAACTTCCACTTTTCTTTGGGCAGGCTTAGAATTAGTGAATTTCTTGGATGAGGTTTTTCATAGCCTTCCTTATTGTTTCAAGAAACAAAGTAGAAACTTGCTTCCCTTTGCCAGGCTGCTTAAAGTTTTGGCCTTGTTTCATTCTGTTTCAGGTCTTCGTTACATACTTACAGGGTGGCACCATCAAGCAGATGCATCTTGCTACGCTTACAGCTCTGCGTGTGCCAGAATTTGTAATTCAGATGACCCTACTGATTAAATCTGGGAACATGGATGGTTGTCATTGATTTATATACATCCAATATTTAATCCAAGATCTCCATAAACTGTCAAAAGGCTACAGCCACTGACACACCAATAATTAATCTATCTATTAGAAATGAGACTACTGCAGATGTCAAAAAAGACAAAACAAGCTGAGTTAGAGTTTTCCACAAACTTTGATTTATAATATGCCATGTCTTGTGATTTTTAGACCATTGTGTAGGGTATCATTCTCTTAAAGAGTTACTCTCATTAGTAAATTTAGGAGTATATACTCGTGAAAAGTCTTTTTGTAAAGACCTTTTTCCTAGGAAAAAAAAGGGTATTGCAAAAGGGTACCAGTTTCAGTGACACCCTTGAATTAACGTCAAATGGGTTAGAGAGAAGCAGCACCATTCTGCTCAGCAGGGCTATTTTGCTTAAGCCAGTCAAAGAGTCTTTTACCAACCTAGCAGAACTATATCTATGTAATACTACGTGCATGTGAATAAACGGAATTATAAGCAACTTGTAAAATAAAATATTTAAACAGATAAAAAAGCACCTTGAACTTAGCATCCAATTATATCTGGTTTACTCTCAAATTTAAGTTAACCTTTCTGTAATTGGCAATCATATGTCTTATACTCCAGCAGCTGTTTCCCTTCATCATTTTAGAATTTCAGTCCACAACCAACTAAAAAGATTAAAAAAGAAATAATCTGTTGCTATTATTTCTTTTTCCATTTCAGTCCCATTTTGATCTTCACCCATTCACAGAATATTTCCTAGACTGTCCTGAAACACATCATCTAATAAATGCCTTTTTAATATTTTAATGTAGTCATCTGAATTCTGAAAATCTTTAACTATTATTGTTCTGCTTTGTCTTGAAGTTTAAGAACTCTGAATCATATTTATTATTGCTGAGTTTGGTAAGGTATTTCCTTCTTGAAATAGTCTGTGTTCTTCCACATAATAAATATCTCTCAAAAATATAGGATGACGCTATATTTCTCACAGCATCCTAATAGCAACTCCATAAACATAACTGTCAGATATTTCAAAGTGTTGACCAATGCTGTTTTATGTATTCCAGGTTTTCAGTCAAATTTACTGGGGAGAATATGACTTTGTACTGATACTATAATTGCTCTATGAGATTTGTTCAACTCTGTTTTGGTAAAGTACACACCTTGGCTGAGCAAATTTAGAGCAGGTCAGAAGAAAAGCTGCTTTCATGGCTGTGTGCAAAAAACGTGCTACAGCAGTACACTAGACAACCAGTGTTCTGTCACTTTTGATTACATAAAGCATCAAAATTTCTAAAAGAAACAAAATAGCAAAGAATGAGAAACATGACATTAATCATGTCTTTAAGCTGATACTTGCCCCCCTTAATAAAAGTATTTAGTGCTTCACACCACATACAGAGATTAAAAATGAAGTGGTCAGTTGCATTCATTCTAAGGTATGTAGGTTTTTAATTATTCAGTATTTTCCTGCATTACAATCTAAACTTTATTCTATCTTGCAAAGACAGGAAACAAGGTTTTCTGAATCATGTTCATCAAGAAAAGGGGATAGTGGAGGTAATGACTATGGATAAGACTGAAAATGTTATCCCTATCAACACTGATCTAATAACCAAATTGTGAATCATATTTCCACCTCTAGCATAGTTAATAATTTTTACTTGACTATGAAATGAACTTGGAATCCTGTAGCTGCTGACATGAACACCCCCTGAAAAATAAGAGTGCATTCAGAAATGTATTTATATCAAAATTGGCCCACATATTGTAAACTAAGAATAGCTAGACTATTATGTAGGCAAAGCATTTGAATGACAACTTCACTGCATTCTAGAAATTCATTTGGCTTAAACACACTTACCTATCTGAAAATTATTCCTTCTGCTAGCACTGTGCAGTCAAGGGGAACCAATACTCTACCAGACAAAATTGAAACCTTTCTACCTCATATTTGTACTTTCTCTTGCAGTTTCATTTTATAATTGACAGGTTCAACCTTCTTCTATGACAGTAAGACATTTTTTTAACTGCAATAATTTTCTTAATCAGTCTGATACAGTGTAAAGCTGTAAAAAACAAATCCAGAGAAACATATTTTAAATTAATGGCAATGGTATGATGTTAAATTCATTTGCATTTAGAGATATCCAAAGTAAAATTCACATTTATGCTTAGGAGTTTTTACAAATGGACACAAACTTCATAAAAACTTTCTTTAATATATTTAAATACATTACTTTAATTCAAACAAGAATAACCATTTGGAAGAAGTCATCAGTTCTGTCTTTATTTTTATTTCTGCATGTTAATCATATGTTGCCTCCAAGTTTCCCTGAAAATTTCAGCTACATAAGTTATTCTTTATCTGTTATTCTAAACTATTGCATACTTGTTGCACTGCTTAAACAAAACTGCATGAGCAAGACAGTTCTCTACCTAGACTTGTTGCAGACAAGAAAGACAAGAAAATATCAGTTAATAGACAGGTTTCTGAGAAGAAAATGCTCGTTGCCATTTCTTTTTTAAGAATTTTATTACCAACCATTAACTACAACACCATGAAATCTCAGCAGTGACCAAAATTATACTGGGAAAAAAAAAAATCTTGGAACTATGCTGAGTTAATCTACACAGTCAATGTAGTAGACAGTTTGTTACCAAAAGCAGCCTTGTCCTGGCCAAATGGGAAGTCACGAAGAGACATTTTACCCAATAAGACAGCAAAGCTTTCTAAAAATTCCTACATTCTGGTGCAATGCCAATATTCTCACTGAGAAAGGATAACTGATTTAAAAGCCCTGAAATCAAGGTACCTGCATCAGGAATGATTTTGGATCAATATATAAATAAAAAAGTCAAGTCTTTGATTCCACTTGATTTCTAATGAGATTTAGCATTAACAGATGTGAAACTGTATTACTCATACAGTGGCTTGAAGATGAGTTTTGAGGACAAGAATAAATCTGCTCTCTACTACTGCACAGCACTGCAATAGTACTAGAATAGGTCACTTGTCCATAGTTACAGTAAAAGCATCAGCAGATTTCTAATTTCTTATTTGCAATTGTCTCACATGGTCAAACTTTCAACACAAATGTAGAATCTATCAGAGACGTTTTATTAAATAATACCAATACAAATAAAGTTAGCACTATAAAGTTGGGGGTTTTCTTCATACGAGGGTTATACTTGTATTATCTCTGCTTCTTGCTGTACCATTTTCCTCCATTCACACTGCTATTATTGTTTTTTGAAGACTGTGTAGAAAGCACGCCGCTTGTTATAAAAACATGCAAGTTTCTAAATACTTCCACACCTTTTAGCCATTTTAATCCTAGAACTCTAAACCCAATAGCCAGGTTAGAGATTGTGTTACTAAATTTTCACATGTAGTTGCTGTATTTGGTACTTTCTTAGTGAAAAGTAACAGAAAGCTCATTGTTCTAAACCAAACAGCATAGTTTTTCACAATATTTCTTTTTCATTCTTCCTCATGCATCTGTAAAATATACGTGGTTCAGGATCACAACCTGTCTTTAATAAAACCAAGAACTGGTATCTTCTGTTTTCCCTAACCTAATCTTGTGAAGGAATGTCTTTGTAAATTCTCCTGTTTACCTGTTGCTCCAATAATAGAATTTTCTGTTTCTGAGACACAAATACTGTGTCCACCTTTAATGAGAAAGAAGCCAGATAGGAAACTACCCAATATTCATCAGCATGACAATGTGACAAATCATTCAACTAAGGATCAGCTCCTCGCAGAAGAATTTAAAATTTATTAAAGCTAATTAGAAAACGACACACGAGTTGGTTAAGAGGAGATTGTAGAGGCATGTATAAATAGGGAAGGATTTTTAAGAGCCAAGTCTTTGAGCAACATCTGAACAGAATGTATAAAGAATTAAATAGTATTTAAATTTTAATAACAGGGCTAACAAGGGGGTGACAATGGCAAACTCTGATGTCTGAAAGCTGCAATGAAAAGCATACTTTTGTCAGATGGCTCGATCTTACTGCCCAAAGGTAAAGCATTAAAAATTCAGGGGGCATTTTTGGTAAGTCACTTGCTTACGAATGACATCAACAAAAGGTAACCAAAGCCAAAACACAGATGAGGTTTGCAGTGCAATGAGAAAGCTAACAAACACCAGAAGCAGAATATCCCTACCACAGCATCTTTTGCTTCTAAGTGAAAGCCTGGTGTGTAAATTGGTGTGATTCCAGTGATTTAAAGGAAGTCATGCCCAGACCCACCTCATCTGAACTCAGTGTTGATCCTGCACTGAGCAGGAGGTTGGACTAGGTTCCCCAGGGATCCTGTGATTTTATGGTTTGTACTACACCATGATTTAGCTGTTCACAGGGAAATGCACAAACATTTTTGCTCACATATTTTAAACTTGTAGTGCATGCTACTCCCACTACTACTGCCTAAGACTTATGACTGACAAAGGAAGACAGTAAAGAGAGAAAAACAGGGAATTTGGTGTTTTGTCCTCCTTAATACTGAGGGAAAGCAATAAAACAGCAGAAGTATTGACTGAAGAGCCTACCCATCTTTGTATCACATCTGTAAGGAATAGAGTGTGGGGAAAAATTTGCTGAGTCCAGCTCACCAGGCATTTAAAATTCCTTTCCATATTCATGCATTTTTTACACATTAGGTATGATCAAAAAGTAGTTTGGCATGTTTGTTTAATAAAGGATAGAGTTGTTTTGAGTTTCCTGGGGCAAGAGTGTGGGAAGTATGTTTGTGTTCTAGTAATTGAGCAGTCCAATTTGCATGTAAGCATCGATATTTCCATGGCACTTGACATTTTCTTCAGCAAATGATACTTTCTTCGGAAATATTCCTTTACTATTAGGATTTCTTTGCAAGTGACTCAAGAGAATGTGGTAATCATATAATGCTTTCATTAGGTTAATTACAATTTATTCAGTGTTTACATTATTTAAAAGTGTTATTTCAATTTTCCTCAACAGTATAGGTTTAAAGGTGGTTCAAGCAAACTATATTATTGCTCACCAACATTAGAAAGCAAGTCATAAGGTGAAGGATAATTTGATCAGCTTTTGCTTTATTCTTGACTTCTAATTACCGTCACATCAATATCTATAAAGCTAGAAATGAAAACACAAAACAATAAATGCATATATCTCCAGCTCTTGCCCAAAAGCCAACTGTAACTAAGCGTATTGAGAAAAACCATGTCATAAAATCTGATGTCATTAAATCACATGTATTAAACTTTCTATCATGTTTTGAGTGTTAACAATGATTGTACTGATATTTCCGATGCTAAAAACCAGCACCTCTCAAGATGAATATGTCCATTTCCATCTCGGCATAATTTATAATGTCCTGGTTTAAGGTAAAACAGAACCAATTTTCTTTTCAGTAATTTTGCTTTTCAGTTGAATCTCTTCTAACTCACTCACTCTCTAAAATTAATGGCATATTTTTCAGACAGTGTCTGCTTCTGGCACTGATAACGTCTGATCTTTATAGCTAATACCAAGGAATGGGATGCAGAGAGGCTCCTGCTTATACTTACTGCTGCAACAGCCAAGGCCAGCTAACTTTGCTAGGCACAAAGTTGGAGGGTTGGAAGCAGAAGAGCGTAGAGGGTTCGCACCTGTGGGGAGGAGTGGACAGGACAGGTGACTAAAAAACTGACCAACAGGGTACTCCATCACACCTGCCTCATGCTCAGTATAAAAGCTGACAGATCAAAGGGGTCAGCCTCTTTCTTCAGTGGCTGGCATCCCAGAAGCACTCTGTTTGTCTGCCTTTGATCCCAATCCATGTGTTCCTGGATCCACATCTGAAATCCAGTTCCCATCCATTGCTGAGTCCATTTTGGAACTTTCCCAGGACCTGCTGTTGACATGTTTGTCATCCTGGGAGGCTGGTATGGGTTTCTATACATTTCATTATTTTCTTATCAATATTATTGTATTTTCATTACATTATTTTATTATTATTATTTCATTAAAGTAGTTTAGTTCTTTTTCAACTCATAAGTCACTCTCTCTCTTGTTCTCTCTCTCCCTTCAGAGAAGGGAGAGATAAGTTAAAGAGAGTATCTGTCCTTAGTTTTAGTGGCCAACTCAGCCCAAACCACAATATATAGACCCAAATAACTATGCTACATAAAGGAGAGAGTTATTTTTATTTAAAAAAAGTATTTTGTGGGTTTTTTTCACTTGCAAAATAACCTTGAAAATGTAAAAACTGTAAATGACTACAGGGTAAGTTCATCCTTTTTCTGTATCATTGCTACTTGGCCACTGGTAGAAAAAACGTTTTATCTGCTTCATTGCTATAGATCACAAAGACTCAGAGCTCTGAATACTCAAAACTCAGTTCTCCAATAAAGGTTTGTCAATAAAATAAAAAAATAATAATAATCATGATACCCTTAGCTTTGGGACAATATCACAGGTTAAGTTAAAGCTGCGCCCTCACCAAATCCACATTTATGGCCTTATTGTTGCAGTACCTTTGAACAAGCTTAAGCAAAAGAAGAATGTTTTTGTCTAGTTACATAAACCAATATGGATCTTTATGTCTTTGTCAAGTGTGAATAGATCAATTTAAAAAGCACAGACTGATAAAATCTGTCTTAAATCAGTTCTACAGAAATACTACTAAATCTTAAAAGTCAATGGCTAGTGACAGGAGTTCTATGCATTAAGAACTAAGTATTTAGAAGTTTTCAGTAGCATATATGAATAAACACACAGACCTTGAAGCTTTTCTTACACCACATTTAAAGTGCTGTTGTATCATTGATTTTTAAGACCGTCCTGATTCACAAGCATGCAAGTGAGAGGAGAGGCAATTCCAGAAAAACATCATCCAGAAATATAGATTTGAAAAAACAGCTAAAGGCTATTTCTTTCTCTTCTGTGTTGGATAACATAATTTTGATGTATTGCTTTTTTTTTTAAGAGACGAATTAATCCAGTGGGATTTGTTCAGGAAAAATGCCTTTTGAAAGTAGTAAACAGCAATGTCTCAGTGTAAGAAGAAATCTATGTAGCTGTGATATGCAATATAAAAGGTTAGCCTTTCAATACATTTTGTATTCCTGACATGCAGATACGCATTAATGTACCAGTTATAGTGCTATAGTAAAAACATCTTTTCCAATTCTTAATCCAGCCTCCTAGAAATGACTGGCTGACACTAAACCCCTTCAAACAGCTGAGACTCTCAAGTGGGATTTGTGTTTTATATGTACTTGTCATTGTAATGGAAAACACATTGTCCTAATGCCAAGTTCTTAAAATAAGGAGGGTCCTTTACAACAAATATAATAGTAATTCCAGGATTTACAAAGTAATGACAGTGAGTTTTCCCTTAAGGATGGATTTTAGCTAATCATATAAAAGGATTCCACGCTTCCTTTAAAAAAAAAAAACACTTTTTTTTTTTTTAATGCAAATAAGCATGAAATGCAATGTGTTTATAAAAGATTGGGATGATTATGGAAATAGTCTTAATTATGCAATAGGGCTGTGAGATTATCTGTGGAATTTACATTCACAAACCTTATGGATTCCATTCAGATCTATGAACTCTGTGTATGTACACAATACTGAAAACTTCAGTGGAAACTTCAGTAGAAAGCTGATCATTGCTCTTTATTCTGTCTTGGACTCCAATTCCCAAGAGCTTCTGTTATAAGGTTAATAATCCCTGGTCACTGATTTAAGTGCAATTCCACTGAACATGTAATTATTCTAAAGCATAAGAACTTGGATTCAGGACTGGTTGTCATGTCATTCAGGCAATGAAGCCACCTCAAAAATGTCAGTGATAGTTGATGGAAGCTCATCAGTGAGGAAACTCTTTTTAGCCTTCTTCGACAACTTAAACAAATGGTCATCTACATATATCAAAAACTGAATGGGAAAACCCTATCTCCATGAACTCTGGAAAATTATTATATAATCTCAAAAAGGCGGAAAGAGTACTGCATGAGTTTAAGGAAGTCTGTATTCAGGAAGCTAATTGATAGGTAACGTCTTCTGTTCTAATTCTTAAAATCAATGGTAAGGTTTAAATGTTCCACGCAGCCTTTTTTTTTTTTTTTTTAATAAAAAAAATGTTTGTACATTGAAGTTAAGGTCATAAACATCAATAAGGATTAAATAGCTGAACTGATCTAATAATCCCTGCCCTTTAAAAGGAGTAATCCTTATCTCTCATATACCCTCTCCTTCTCCCTTAATGTATTTATTTAGTTTTCTGAGTTAGCTTTCTGCCATTTGAATGATCTCATTTGCTTTACACCAAGGAGATGAAACAAGAGATGAGGCTCAGACAAAAGGAGGGAAGTGGAAGGAAGGAGTACGTGGCCCAGAATGGAGAAAGACTTAAGGGGGACTGGGACTGTCTTTAAGGATCATCTAACCATATCCTGTTATAAATAGCTATACCTCGAGCAGCAGAGGCATTCAAAATGACAAACCGGTATATTAGGCAGGCAAAAACTCTATATTAAAGTTACTATATGGCCTGTAATACACAAAATATCTTGTTTAGAAGTAACTAAGCTGTGTTGAAGTTGGATGGGACTGTTAGACATATCTTGTTCTGTCTGTTTGCTCATGTTGCTGTTGCAGCACACCTAGTAAATGAGAATTCTCAACTTCAGCAAGACTCTGTGAAAAGTCTTATTGAACATTTATCTGACAGTGGAAGTCTGACAGAGTACAAAACAAGCAATTGGACTAAATTCTAGCTCTCAGGAGGGAGTGCTATACAGACAATCTATATCTTTGAATCAAACCTAGACAATTTTCCTAGGTTCAATGGCAGCATGTGTACTCAGTCTGAAGACTAGAAGCTTAAAATAATTGCAATACATAAATGATATCAGGAGACATGTCAGACAGGATGCTCGACCAGATCCAATAATAAAGCAATAAAAGACCACAAGGATCCAACTATGAGAAATAACACAGCCCTGTTTGGTTTTAAAATATGTATTAAAAAACCTTTAGTGTTTTCATTGGTGCAAGACCAGCAGCTGTAAGTTAATAAATGTTTCATACAAAAATAAATGACAACTTTCTATTAAAAGAGGAGACTCAGCCAGCCTGTTTCATCGCAACCACTATAATGAGTACATTCCACATAACAGAGCAGAATTCTCTACTGATCAGTACAAATCCAGGAGGATTTCATGTCCTCTTTTCAAAGGTAAAAAGGGGGCAAAGACACCACTTAGCTATCCTAATTGACAAGTCACAATCACTAACAGCATGGCTCTCCTAACAACGTGGATTCAGAGTAGCCAGTACTGGTTTACACTGCAATATGCTAAAGAAGAATCAGAATCAGACCCTGGGGTTTATAGCTGAGTGCAAAACAGAGAAGGAAAAAAATCCCCTGATGTATATTAACACAATGTGGTATAGATCTATCGTCTATAATGCATTGGCTTGCTTTTAACTTTCAGCCTGAAACCAAATCAATTTCACCAGTTTGTGCTGGACAAAGACCAATTGCTAACCTTGTCTCCTCCTTCCTGCTGCTTAACAGGGTAACAAATAATGGTTTAAAATTACTCTCAAAGACCTACCCCCATGACTTTCAGAGCAGAAACCAAAGTAACTTAAATGATAAAAAATAATTTGCATTGCAAGGTGAAATGTCTCTGAAATACCAGAAAAGAAAAATATCAGGTAAAATTAATACAGAAATACCAATGGTCTGTAGTCACTGCAAGTCAATTTTAAAACAAATTCAGAAACAAGAAAGGAAACTTCCCTGTGTGTATTAATGTACTGTAGAACACTTACCATCATTCTGGCATTGGAAAACAACTATAAATCTGGTTAACTAGCCAATTAAGTGGATTTTGTATCTGCTGTGCATTGCTAGAGAAACAAAACAGCTGGAGCACAATGACAATTCTGGTTGTGCGCAGATTAGGGCTGATGCATTTAGGGTCTTTAACAGACAAGCCTTTCTGATATTGTTATGTGAAAAACCACAACCACCCCAACAATACCCAGAAATCTACACAAAACTAATATCACAAACCTAGTAAATTTATTACAGAAGAAGCATGAAGTTGGTTCTTAAGGCCTAATTCTCAGTTTGAAGTACATCTAAATGTTGGTATTGTTTTATTGTTTTATACCTGCTCTGCACTTACTACATACAACACAACAGCCAAGTTTAGTAAAATATTTAAATATTTGCTCAACTTCAAGAGAAGAGGTCACTCATGTACCTCTTATACACATTGTTGAAGTGAAAGTTATGTTTACATATACACAACACATATAACCAGAACGTTGTGCATACTTCAGTCTCAGTGTAATGAATTATAATGCAGATTTTAATAGTTCACCATCTCACAGAATTTCACTCAACAGTGCTGAAAGTCTTCTATCCTGCTCTTTGTGATCAGATCAGAAAAGTGGTTTTGTTTGTGTTTTCAGACATACCTGTTTCTTTTAAATTACGCCTGAGAGTGTGAAGAATATTAGTTTGGCTTCCAACAGTCACTAGACCAGTCATGTAGAGTTAAATATGAGTTTCATTGGTGTAACTGCCTCACTGTTTACCAGTATTTTCAAGTATGGAAGGTGAGATGTGCTGTCATTTATTCACGAACTAAATTATTTATTGTACATACACAAAGATGCACAGTAACTATAAGAGTTACACATACATTCAGATGCTCAAAGATACAGATAAACAATGCTTTGTTACAAGTTTTTTGTATCTTATAAAACTGACTTTGATCAAATCCACCCAGAAGTCTCATAGTTTTTCTCCTATCACAGAAGAAAGAAGTTTTTGGTAAGATTTTTTAAAGTGCCATTGTAAAGTGGTAAGCTAGACTTTCTGATGAGCATAATCAGTGGGATACAGTGTTTTTAAAAAGAGACTAAAGTGCCATAGTCCTTGGAGGATGTGCTCACCTGCTGAAATATTGAAACTCCTGTAAGAATCAAACAGAACAGGCCTAGAAAAAATAGGTTACTAAATATATGATAGAAGCCTAAAAAAACGTCCCAAGATAAGGAATACCATCATTTTAATTACTGCTATTCCGAACTCTGTAAGGATTATGATGACCACTAGTGTATTAGGTATGGATTTGCCAAGGGAAAATCACAATCACCACTGCCCGCAATTAGCAGCCAGATTAAAATCTCATTCTTCTCCACTCACGTTATAGCTATACTTAGGCTGTATGAAATTTATTGAATGTTTCTTTGGAATTTATTCACAAAATTAAGGATTTTAGGTTTTCATTAAACTCTCATAACTGACCAATAATGTTAAATTTTTTTCATACCTCCTATAAGAAATAAAAAAGTGTGAATGCTTTGTCAATGTAGTAAAAAATCTAGTAGTGATGATGATGGTAATAATGGCAACAGATTTTTTCACCAACAAAACATTACAGATTTCAAAAGAAAATCTGACATGCTATATCATTGAGGAAATTAAAATATTTCCTGTTTATATCTATACAGGGCCTGATCTTTTGTTGAACTGTTACCTTATAGTTTACAATGAACACAATGCTATGCTACACTAATAAAAGACTACTGTATTCATAAAGTACAAAAGTAGATAGATATGAACTTCCCAACCTTGTCCAATATCAGATTGAAATGAAGGAAAACTTCCTCAGGTTACATTAAATGCATAATACAAAGAAAAAAGTCAATTCTTGTTTTCAATTCTTGCTTGACTTTAGAAA
This sequence comes from Ibidorhyncha struthersii, assembly GCA_013398815.1. Lineage (NCBI taxonomy): Eukaryota > Metazoa > Chordata > Aves > Charadriiformes > Charadriidae > Ibidorhyncha > Ibidorhyncha struthersii. The sequence goes on from VZSZ01007999.1 coordinate 609,190, forward strand.
TAAAAGGAATATTGTTGAGTTCTCAAATCAAAATTAACTTTTTATGCACTCTTATTATATGTTGCTAGCTTCATTTCACTGATACATAACACACATTTACTAGTGTCTGCTGGCCAGAATATGTAAGACAAGAAAATGTGCTAAAAGGGATTTTTGGCTTTGATAATACATATAATCAAACAATTTCTTACAACTGTTTTCTGTGTACCTTGTCTTTTTGGAAAACAGTATTTTTTCTTTCCTCTTAATGTAGGTTTTCATTACTTGCTTAGTGCTTTTGGTCAACTGCTTACTGAAATCCCTCTCTAACAATTTTAAGTATTGTGAAACAGGAACAATATTTTTTTAATCTGTGTTGTTTCATTAGACTGGGGAAAAAGAATCAATAGTCCCTTATTACATGAAGACATAATGCCTTAGATTGAAACAGTAACATATTAGGTTAATAGATATGAAATGAGTTCACACAAGCATAGCTGGGAACAAAGAAGAGTGTGAAACAACAAGAAGTGGCATAGCTTTCTACTAGAGCCCGGGAGAAGTTTTATGCTTGCTATTTGGCACCTAGAAAAGTATATTAGTTATGAATCTAGATGTTTATAAAATATGTGTTTAAAAGGAAGTAACTGAGCCAGATTCCTTAAAAGGAAGAAAACATAAGGAATGTTTAATACAGAGCAGCTTCAAACTCACTGGTTACTTATTATCATATTGTTATCTATCTAATTACACATAATGTATTCTTGTCGCATTCATAGTTATGTGTGCATACAAACTACTATTCAATTTTCCACTAACGCATAAAAAACGTCTGAAAGAAAAGGACAAATACTATGTGCAAAAAATTTAGAACAATACCTTTCATTTAAAGTTGGTAATTAAAGGTATGTCAGTAAACTTTTCTCAGGAGACTTCGGCTGTGACTGGTGCATCAAATGCTTTTAGAGACCCTCTAGCTTATACAGAATTATGAGAGAATCATTTCAATTCCAAATGTTAAATTTGTAAAAATTATGAAGAGTCATTTTCCGAAGTGAATTAAACATGTAACAATTTGCATCTTCCCAAAAGTTCATGAGAATCTCTAAAGGAAATCTTACTCATACACATGCTGCGAACTAGAACAATTCATACAAATACATTCAGATCAACCTAATCTAGCTAGCTCTAACAATGAAACTACAGCACAATAAACCATGAGATTTTTCAAAAGCAAGTAAGCAGTCAGTCTCACTAGAATCAATAAAAATTACAAATGAATATAGACATCAACTCAACAAGTTACCTAGATAATGTAATCTAAGGTATTTTCATTTTCATTTTCATTTCAAATGAAATTATGACACTCTTATTAATGTCCCCATCTACCCATAACCTGTTATATTTGAAGAAAAGAAATAAAGACCCTCAAAAGTACACAGTGGAACTTCTGGTAAGATCTCAAGAAATAGTTTTCCTTACAAAAAGACAGTAAAAGAAAACTAATTCACTCTAGCAAAACAAAGGTTGAGAGACAAATGCAAAAGCAAAACATTGAAATGGCAGGTATTAACAAACCTAACAAAAAAAAAAAATCCAAAAGTAGTTAAAAGTGGGCCCAAACTGTAAAGAAGCAGCCATTAACCAAAGGGACCTAGCAGTATTGTAATGCATATAATAACTATAAGATACTGCGTAAAAAAATAGTGTCAACCTACATATCTTTTCTGATACATGCAGGCCACTGTTACAAACTAGTGAAAAATTCAGTTGCCATATTAAGGTCATATTTCCCTAGGAAGTACCCATGTTGTAGGGAGATAATACCTTCTACGCTTTAGAGAGAAGGTGCACTACAGGACATTTTTTGTGACTTGTGTCAAATACATTTCTCCACTTCCTCAGTATTATTATTTGCCAGTGCGATCTGTTCTAGCTCTGTCATGGAAATACACGGGTGTGTGAAGTGGCTGTCTATTTATATAGGTGGAGATATACAAGTACCATCATTTATTCATCAGTTAAACAATTTCATATAACAAGCAGGTATTTTACATTTCAGATACTGGTCGCTTCTGCAAGAAAGAGAGTATACTTAGAACTTTCCAGAGCTGGGGGTCATACAAAAAAAAGGGCGGAAATATCTACTATTTTGTCCAGTCAATGTTTTAGTTATGCTGTACATACACAGAGTAGGAGGTTTGAGGTGCCAAAATAATCTGTGCAAGTTTATGTGGAATTTGCAGAGCTAATGGTTACAGTTGTCTCCTCTCCGTCTCTTACAAAGCCAGAACCTGCTTCTTATCAGAAGCTCCTGATTCTCTACAAATCTGATCCAAACTCCCAAGAAGCGAAAAACAGTGCTAAATACAGAAATGATTTCTTTTACATTCTGGGCATTAAAGTTTAAAATAGTGTATGAAATATGAGTTGTTATTTGTCATTCATCATGCCCTACCACCGTAAATACTTTTGCTTTAAGACTCCTATGTGTGGAAGTGGTAGTTTAAACAATATCATTGCAACGCTGCACTACTATCATAAAACTTGGCTGTTACTGTGTTGAAGAAACAAATAAGTTTTGTTTCTCCTGGTTTGAGGTAAAACAGAACCAGGTTTCAGTATTTTTACTTTTCAGTTGAATCTCTTCTAACTCACTCACTCTCTAAAATTAATGGCATATTTTTCAGACAGTGTCTGCTTCTGGCACTGATAACGTCTGATCTTTATAGCTAATACCAAGGAATGGGATGCAGAGAGGCTCCTGCTTATACTTACTGCTGCAACAGCCAAGGCCAGCTAACTTTGCTAGGCACAAAGTTGGAGGGTCAGAAGCAGAAGAGCATAGAGGGTTCGCACCTGTGGGGAGGAGTGGACAGGACAGGTGACTAAAAACTGACCAACAGGGTACTCCGTCACACCTGCCTCATGCTCAGTATAAAAGCTGACAGATCAAAGGGGTCAGCCTCTTTCTTCAGTGGCTGGCATCCCAGAAGCACTCTGTCTGTTTGTCTGCCTTTGATCCCAATCCACATCTGAAATCCAGTTCCCATCCATTGCTGAGTCCATTTTGGAACTTTCCCAGGACCTGCTGTTGACGTGTTTGTCATCCTGGGAGGCCGATATGGGTTTGTTTATACTTTGTTATTTTCTTATTATATTATTTTATTATTATTATTTCATTAAAGTAGTTTAGTTTCTTTTCTAATCCATAAGTTCTCTCTTGTTCTCATTCTCTCTCCTCTCCTCTGAAGGGACAGAGTTAAAAACAGCATCTGTCCTTTGTTTAGTGGCCAACCCAGCTGAAACCATGGCACAGTTCTACATTTGAAACATGGCCAATGCTTTGTGTTTTCCTCTTGGATACCAATACCATTAAATAATCTTTGCTCCCGAGATGTCTCTCAGCAGAGGGGCTAAGTCCGCTAAAAAACCAAAGGTTAAGTCTGTTAGAAAAACAAATATATGTGTAATAGAATCCATGTGTGGTATTATGGAGTAATTACAGATGTATAGTGGATCAGAACATTAGTGTTATCTCCAGTCCGAAGTGCATGTTATTACTTTAAGTAAGTTATGTCATGGTGGAATATTCTTCCTGTTCTTGGAGTTCATTAATTATTTAAACTTGGCATAAAGAAGCACTGGGTGTTCTGTTTGACATTCAAATCATGTATTAACTGTGCTTGGGAATAACTTACATGCCTATTCTGATTACAAATAGTAGCTGGAACAAGTTACACTATGCTAATTATTACAAATTTTTCATTGTGTTTTTCTAAACTAATGACCAATATACACAGAAATCACCTATGTTGTGAGAAAATGTGGGACAGATACTACTGCACAAACAAATATATATCTACAATTTAACCTGCCAAAAAAAACCCATATAAATCATGCAAAAAAAATCCTGTAAAAACACAGAATTCATAGAATGGTTTGGGTTGGAAAGGACCTTAAAGATCATCTAGTTCCAACCCCCTGCCATAGTCAGGGACATGTTCTACTAGACCAGGTTACTCAAAGCCCCCATCCAACCTGGCCTTGAACACTTCCAGGGATGGGGCATCCACAGCTTCCCTGGGCAACCTGCTCCAGTGTTTTACCACCCTCACAGTAAAAAATTCCTTTTTAATAGCTAATCTAAATCTACCCTCTTCCAGTTTAAAACTGTTATTCCTCATAGTTTTACTACACTCCCCGATAAAGAGTCCCTCCTCATCTTTCCTGTAGGCCCCCTTCCTGGAAGGCCATGATAAGGTGTCCCTGGAGCCTTCTCTTCTCTAGGCTGAACAACCCCAACTCTCTCAGCCTGTTCTCATAGGAAAGGTGCTCCAGTTTTGGGGCTGTCTTCTGGAGTCGCTCAAACAGGTCCATATCCTTTGTATCTTGGGGTCCCCAGAGCTTGACGCAGTACTCCAGGTGGGGTCTCACAACAGTGGCGTAGAGGGGCAGAACCACCTCCGTCGACCTGCTGGCCACACTTCTTTTGATGCAGCCCTGGATGTGGTTGACTTTCTGGGCTGTGAGCACACATTGCCAGCTCATTTTGAGCTTCTCATCAACCAACACCCCCAAGTCCTTCTCCTCAGGGATGCTCTCAATCCATTCTCTGCCCAGCCCATATTTGTGCTTGGGATTACCTGACTCACATGCAGGACCTTTCACTTGGCCTTGTTGAATTTCATGGCATTCACATAGGCCCACCTCTCAAGCCTGTCCCGTTCCCTCTGGATGGCATCCCTTCCCTCCAGCGTGTCAAATGCACCACATAGTCTGAAGTGGTCCATCCATCAAATCCACGTCTCTCCAATTTAGAGACAAGGATGTTGTGCAGGACAGTGTCAAATACTTTGCACAAGTTCAGGTAGATGATGTCAGTTGCTCTTCCCTTATCCACCAATGCTGTAATGCCATTGTAGAAGGCTACCAAATCTGTCAAACATAATTTGCCTTTAGTGAAGCCATGTTGGCTGTCACTGATTGCCTCCTTATTTTCCATGCGTCTTAGTACAGTTTCCAGGAGGATCTGTTCCATAATCTTGCCGGACACAGAGGTGAGACTGGATGACCTGTACTTCCCCGGGTCTTCCTTTTTGAGCTTTTTAAAAATGGGGATTACATTTCCCCTTTTCCAGTCAGTGGGAACTTCACTGGACTGCCATGAGTTCTCAAATACGATGCATAGTGGCATAGCAACTTCATCTGCCGCTTGCCTCAGGACCTGCGGATGTATCTCATCAGGTACCATGGATTTGTGCACCTTCAGGCTCCTCAGATGGTCCTGAAACTGATCTTCTCCTGGAGTGGGTGGTTCCTCATTCTCTCAGTCCCTGCCTTTGCTTTCTGCAAATTGAGCAGTGTGGCTAAAGCCCTTACCAGTCAAGACGGGCAAAAAAGGTCGTTGAGTACATCAGCTGACTCCATATCCCTGGGTAACCAGGTCTCCTGTTTCCTTCTGGAGAGGGTCCACATTTTCCCTAGTCTTCCTTTTATCACTGACACACCCCCAGAAGCTTTTCTTATTGCTCTTGACATCCCTGGCCAGATTTAACTCTATCTGGGCTTTAGCTTTCCTAACCTGATCTCTGGCTACTCAACCAATTTCTCTGGATTCCTCCCATGCTACCTTGTCCTTGCTTCCACCCTCTGTAGGCTTCCTTTTTGTGTTTGAGTTTGTCCAGGAGCTCCTTGTTCATCCATGCAGGCCCCCTAGTGTTTTGCCTGATTTCCTCTTTGTTGGGATGCAACGGTATGCATTCAGTATCTTTGAAACTAATTTTTGCATTAAAACAGGTCTATTGGCCTTGTCGCTCTTGGCACATCTGCTGAATTAAATGGAAATCATATTTTGTCTATAGTTCTCCCTCATACTACTAACATTTAAATTGTTACTAATTTGCATTATATACTAGCTATTAACAATGCTGAAAAATATGTTCCAATTAAAAGACTTTTATGCTGATCAGTATATTTACTTCCACCTCTCTCTCACCTTCCACCTTCAAAACTACCCTGAATTCTAAGATGTCCTTTTGTGCCTCATTCACTTTGTTGAAGGATGGTGATGGCCCCTTTCTCGAGTGAGTCGGAAGCCTGACAGTGTTTTAAATGTAACTAACACCTTTGTTGTTGGCAGTACTGAAGGCCAAGTTTAAACATTGCGCCGTTTAACAAAGGAGCTCAAACTATTCAACCACCAACCCTTGCCTTACTGTCCATAAACTTTTTCTGTGTTTTTAAGAAATAATTCTCACCCATAGGACAGGAGTCTATCCTAATGAAAAATTTATCATGAAGCATGAAATCAGTTTGTTTTCTCCATGTGTAATTGCATATCTTTGTGCATATGTGTGTATATGAATTTAAAAAATAGGTAAAATATGGACTTTTCTCATAATGTTGCTTTAAATCAATTTCCCATCCAGTGATTTGAAGTTTCGACAAGCAAGTATTCTTCACACCTTACTTATTTTCCTTTGTGCTATTAGATTCTACTTTGAGATAAGCTACAGATCTGTATTTCCATAAACAGTTATGTGTTCCAACCCTTAACCCTTGCCAATGCACTTTGTGTGATACCATGGTGAATATCCAGAAGACAGAATTAAACCAGAAGAAAGGTATTCCACTTGACCAGCTGATCAACTGTTTTTTGTAAGGTTATTTTCTACTGGTTTAGATTCCTATACTGACTCATCATAGGGACAGATGAGTATCTGTGCTGGCACAAGGAAAACAGCAGAAGAATACAATTTGATGTGCACTTATTAAGTTAAATCATATGAAAATATTTTAACAAGCATTGTGTAGGCATAGCAAAATTTTGATGCTTATCTGGATTCTTGCTATGAGGGATTTACAGTAGAGACTTTGTTTTTTATTGTTAACAGTAAACTTTGGCAAAACAGTCCTCCTGCTTACCTGGCACTTACTTTCTACTCTTGTAATGTGATGAAATAACTTTAAACCTCACGACAGGCAACTGGGTGAAGTTGAAAGTAAAAGGAATAACAAGACAATGATGTAAGCCACATCTGATTTTTTTTCCAGTGGACTTAATTCTGTTAAGCACTCTCAAATGTTATTTCTATGTCAGATATGATGAAAGATTTGAAGACAAATGTTTAAATTCCATGAAGCATTAAAATATATGGAAGGTATCAATAAATTTAGAGACTATACTAAAAGATAATCCGTATACTGCACTCTGGTTACATTCTTCCAGCATTGGCTTATCTTTGTTTTCAAGTTTAAGTGTCTCAGAATTCACTGTATATCACTGTATTCACTCAGAATTTCATACTGTATACTCTGTACGGGCTTACATAAAAAAAATTAATTCGACTTCACTTCTGTAATACAGCCACTGCATGGCTACAGCTAGGTGAAATCAACTGCATTTACAATAAAAACATAGTTACAGGCTTTTGAAGAGATTTCTAAAATGCAAACAGTAATTTCTTCTCTGCAATATTTTAGTATCACACTGATTGACAACCTTTTGGAATTTATACTCAGGTCTTACTTCATAGTGCTGAAAGATTAGGCTTGAACACAAGCTCTACAGAAAAACTACAGAGCAAAATACAAAGGGTAATGTGTTAAATTAAACATTTGGGAGAAATTGGACTCATATAAGCAAGCTCCTTCCTCTGTGAACCTGGAGATATTACAGCGTATTACAGAATCACAGAATAGTCAGGGTTGGAAGGGACCTCTGGAGATCATCTAGTCCAACCCCCCCGCCAGAGCAGGGTCACCTACAACAGGTTGCACAGGACAGCGTCCAGGCGGGTTTTGAATGTCTCCAGAGTGGGAGACTCCACAACCTCTCTGGGCAGCCTGTTCCAGTGCTCCACCACCCTCAAAGTAAAGAAGTTCCTCCTCATGTTAAGATGGAACTTTCTATGTTCAAGTTTGTGCCCATTACCCCTCGTCCTATCAATGGGCACCACTGAAAAAAGACTGCTCCCATCCCCCTGGCATCCTCCCTTCAAGTATTTAAAAAGATGAAAAGATGTTCCAATCCCCTAATCATCTTTGTAGCCCTTTGCTGGACCCTCTCCAGCAGATCCCTGTCCTTCTTGAACTGGGGAGCCCAGAACTGGACGCAGTATTCCAGATGCGGCCTCACCAGGGCAGAGTAGAGGGGGAGGATGACCTCCCTCGACCTGCTGGCCACACTCCTGGTGATGCACCCCAGGATGCCATTGGCCCTCTTGGCCGCCAGGGCACATTGCTGGCTCATGGTCATCCTGTTGTCCACCAGGACTCCCAGGTCCCTTTGCACAGAGCTGCTCTCCAGGAGGTCGGCCCCCAACTTGTACTGATGCATGGGGTTATTCCTCCCCATTATGGCAAGCAGTGTTAAAAATCAGAAATTAATTCCTTATTTATCTCCACAACAAAGACTACAGAAAGATTTGAAAAACAGAAATAAATTTAAAGTGGCTAAGACATGAAGATGAATGAATGTATCTTGATCTTAACTGGATTACTTAGAAAGAGAATCAGAGATTCAACATGACTATTTTCAACGGTAAGAAATATTTAATCTGATTTTAATAAGTAAAAGAAATCTTGAAGCACAAGGTGACAAAAAATGTCTTTGGCAGCCTTTTATTAAGTACTAACAGGTCATATGGTAATTAGTTTTTTAATAAGGGTATTTAAATTATGTTTTAAAGTAATACCTAAACAGAACTTAAGATGTTTTTTTAATTTGTTTTATATATGGCAAACCTTCTTTGTAAGAAGTGGGTGAGAAACCAACAGTAGGGAAGGAGTCATTAGAGTGGAGGAAGGGACAAAAGCCCAAAAAACTACATGACTAAATGAAAAGTCAGGTCAGGTCTGAAAGATGTGAAAATCCTGAAAATTAATTACTTTTTAGATGAACAATACCATTTGAAAAGTGAGTTTGTAGAAGAACTGTGTGAGTGTGTGTGTGCACTCAAAACAAAAAAAGTCCTCTGCCAGAGCAAAGATAGAAAACCATGAGTGACATACTAAGGGATTTTTGACCTGTTCAGAATTCAGAGAACTTGCTTTTGAATTAAAGTTGATGGAAGGCACCTTTACATCAACTGTTGAAAGTTATGTGAGGGGAAAGGAGCTACGCTAAAGCAAAGTGGTGAAAAATTGCAAGAATTATATCAAGCTGCCTAGCATGTGAAATAGAGAGTAAGAAAGGATAGTATTGCATGTCAGCTTTTAGTAGTCTGGTACGCTTCCTAAAATCTTCCAGTGGATAGCTCCATAAAAGTTATGAAGCACTTAATGGTGTAGAAAGGTGAGTAAGGGGACAGACAAAAAAAATGTTATCAAGCTAAGTACCTAATTCTTCCTGATCAAACCTTGAATTGCCCACAGTCTTGCAGTGGAATTACCAAGATCATCCCTCTACAATGAAATACATCAAAATATCAGTGGGGTTTTTTAATGCAGAAAAGCTTATTTTAATTTAAATAAAACTAGAAAAGTTTTCAATATAGAGAATTCAAAACACCTACAAAAGATGTAACTAGAAACATTTGCACACAAATCACCTCCTGCCTACTATATCCTAACCTGCAAAGACATAACTTTTTTCCACACAATGAAATGTTTTTTTAGGTGGCAGCAAATTCTGCTTAGTCCATTCCAGTACCTATAGAAAGTTCTTCCCATCCCTTCTGAAGCCTGGGTAGCTGGCCCTGTTCCTTGCTACAGTCACACAGTTTTTCTACACGGTGTAGGTTCCCAAATTTTGTGTTATGGCTGTGCTGCCCGCTGTATCCTGTGGTGTCTGAAATCTCTTCCCTTGACAGGCTTAGTAGCTTCCCTGTGAAAAAAAGTCACTTGAGTTTCCTCATCCTTACACTTCAGCAAATATTTGATATAGATTGAAAATATTTTCTTCAAACTGATAAAGATACTGAACCTGATTTATGAATTCTGTACCTGTTAGCAAAACTGTTTATGTTCAAAATCATAATCAATGGGGGAATGGGGGGGTTGCCTGCCCTTGTCCTTTTTTTTTTTTTTTTTTTTTTTACAGTACTATATAATATAAAATTAAGAGGTATTGGTTTCATAAAGTCAACTTCATATTTCCCTCAAATCCTACAGGCTTTTTTCTGGTACATTATTTGAAGTTTGAATTGATACTTTACTTCCATGTCAGCATGGCAGAGTCTCAAGGTACATGTACAAGTACTTGAAAATAAGCAATATACGCACTAACTCTGAAAACTATATTATAACACACCCGCATAAACAGGGGAAGTCTAATCAAATCCATAACTGATTTTGGTTTGGAAGTAACCAGTGACTTATAGATTCTGATTTAGTTTAGCTCAAACAGAAATAGTGAGTTTTATCTGGAGCAGTTTGACTTAGATTTTCTGCTGGAATTACTCATGGAAAAAAATGAAATAACATAAAGGACTGAGGTCTTTGTGGTATCTTTTCTTTATAGAGCCATATTTCTATTTTACTGTAAGGCAGAAACAAAACAGTTACCTAATATAACATTGTTTAGTAATTCATACTGTAAGTTATTCCTATCAAATGAAAAGACAAAAATAGTAATCTTTGGAATCAATTCTTTCAAACCTCAATTTATATATTTCATCAGAGAGTTGTTACTTCTCTGATAAGTGAAAACCAGCAACTGAACAAAAACTGACTTAGTCCAAAGTTTGCAAAATTATACTGATTTATCATGTACCTATCAATGGTGGCTAAAAATTTAATTAGATATTGATGAAAAAAAAAATCACATTTTTTTGTAGTATCATGAACTTAACTCAGTATTTTACTCCAAAAAAAGGTTTGCAGCTTTCATCAGGTTATTTTTTGAATTGGCATAAAAACAACCGATTCAGCTGTCTAAACTACTGTCAAAGGCAGAACTGTAGATCATGAAGCCTTGTCTCAGCTACTGATAAAACTAATCATGGCCATACAAAGATCAACACAAGCTGTGAGATTTGAAATAACCACTCTGTTGCTTTGTTTGTCCAAAATTCCACGCCACTTTCCATTTTTAAACAAAGTTTTCACATTCCATTAAATCCAGGTTGACACACTAAAGCAAAGCTATCCCAAAATATGAAGACATGTTTGTAAATAATCTGCTTGAAGTATTCAAATTACCTCTTTATATTCCAGTGACTCCTGAATCTAAATCTTAATCCCACTGTGGCTATCAGTTTTCAGCCACTCAATTTTCCATAGTTTCCTATGGACAGCACAGACACGTCTTTTTGTCATCACAGATGACTGCATAGGCTGGCTCTTTAATGACATTTTAAAGATATTTATTTATTTATGTATTTATGTTATCTTTTGCCTGGTTTTGTGTTGCTGTTACACAATTTATGTACACCTAACAGTTGAAATTTATCTTTCATTTTATTTACTGGATTTGAGCTGATGATTGCATTTTCACTATTAAAGCATTAGAGGACATTCAAGCCCATTTAATGTGTCAGTTTGTAACTTTTTTTCCTGTTTGGTGGGTGAGGTGCAAGCTGATATGCCTATATTGGGAAAAATGTACATCTCTAAAATGGTTTTCCCTCTTATATCATGATCATGTATTCTTAAAATTTTATTAAAGAGAAAAAAATGCAATAGGCCAAAGATATTATAAAGTATGTTGCTTATTTTCTCATTTTGTTTTCTTAGAGCTCTATGGAATAGAGCTCTATGGAATGCAAGGTTTTTCTGCCACATTTCTCTCATTCTCTCTCCTTCCCTTCTACCCACCAACAGCCTTCAATCATCTAACAAGCTTTTGAAACTTTTTCATTAGAGAGTAAAAGCTGTTTTGATGGTCCAACCCAATTTATTCATTAGCTTCACTGAAATTTGTGAGCAGCTCAGGCTCTTAAAGACCCTACTCCATCATTACCCTGAGCAACAAAATTAAATAAGGGAGAAGAAAACTGCAGATTGTATTACCGGTACTGTTGTATTTGCATTATAGATAAGCATTCTGTTAGAAGTGAGGACTCTTCCTTCATTCATTAATTTTCTGTCATTTGCTGCAAGCACTGTAGTTGAAATTTCACATTCTCTGGTTTCTTCTGCCTCCATGTTCTTAAAATCTACAGCTTCAGCAGTTTCACTGCAACCAGACTTTGCTACTAAAACATGCTTTTGATTAAATTACTAGAAAAATAAAAATAAAAACAAAGCTGGCATAAAATCAGGTTACACAGTATGAAATTATTTACAGCAGCCCACCAAGCCCTACATCAGGGAAAGTCATAAGTGTCTGAGTCTGCAGAATTTATGCAGCTTGACTGTATTACATCTGGATGTCGACAGCTGGTTATTATGTACACCTAATTTATCCAAGCAGTAAGTACCACAAGTAGCAAAATCTATTCACCTAAGGCTTATGGTTCAGTTGGTTTATTATTTTATGTTGAAAATAAAATGTAGAATAAATTACGAGCAACTACTCCCCACATTTCCTCAACAGTGCATGATGCTTCATGATGTAAATACACTAAATGAAGTGTCTTTGATCGAATTATAAATCTGGCAATAAAATGATTCCTGACTGTTTTCCAATATAATTACAATAATAATTTAAAATTATATAATTTCTTAGATAAATGACAAAGGGTATTGGAACAGTTAAACTATAATTGACAGCAAAGGACTACTAATGGCCTACAAGAAGGAGCAAAAAAATCCCAGCAAACTGACTTTTGTCAGTGTGCTACTAAAATTACTTTAATATGTGCCAATTCTATCACTAAGAAGAATACTAAGAAAGGTTTATGAAAGAATACTAAAAATTAAAATCTGTCTCAGATATTATCCTCCACCATAAAAACACCTGAGACAATCCATGTCCTGCACTCTTGCAAGAAAAGATTTCTTCAGGAAGACAAAACCCAAAGTTTATTCCCCCTTCTTCAACCTTCTTAATCTATATATAAATCTGAAGACATACCATTATCTTCTTCCTGAATAACCAGAGGCGTCTCTATCTGTTATGTGCTATGTATTCATTTGTACCAGCATAGGGTCTCTAAAGAAAATGCCATAGCAACAGGCCAAAGAAAAATAACCTCCTACATAATCAGTAAAACACACACTGAAGTTGTAGTCAAGGTTTGAAAACCACATTACTAAGTTTTTGTTCAAAAAACTCTACAAAATCATTACCAAGTTCTTGTTCAAAATACTCTTACAAATATTGCAGTATGATAGGGGTTGGAAGGGACCTCTGGAGATCATCTAGTCCAACTCCACTGCCAGAGCAGGGTCACCTAGAGCAGGTCGCACAGGATGGCATTCAGGTGGCTTTTAAATGTTTCCATAGTCGGAGACTCCACCACCTCTCTGGGCAGCCTGTTCCAGTACTCTGCCACCCTCAAAGTAAAGAGGTTCCTCCTTATCTTTAGACTTTACAAAGGTGATGGAGAGTGGCCCAGCAATGACTTCCGCCAGCTCTCTCAGCACTCGCACGTGCATCCCATCAGGCCCCATGGACTTGTGGGTATCCAGTTTACTTAATTGTTCTCTAACTTGTTCTTCTTCAACCAAGGGAAAGTTTTCCTTCCTCTGCTACCTGCAAAGTCTGGGACCCCCACGGGCTGGTCCGAGCAGTGAAGACAGAAGCAAAGGCAGCATTCAGTAACTCCGCTTTCTCTGCATCATCTGCCACCACGGCACCTGTCTCGTTCAACAGCGGGCCCACATTTTCCCTACGTTTCCTTTTCCCCCTGACGTACTTGAAGAAACCCTTCCTGTCGACCTTGACATCCCTTGCCAGATTTAATTCCAGGCTTCCATGTTTCATCCCTGCATACTCTGATGGCATTCCTGTACTCTTCCCACGTGGTCAGTCCCTTCTTCCACATACTGTAAACTTCCTTCTTCCACCGGAGCTTTTTCAGAAGTTCCTTGGTCAGCCATGCAGGTCTCCTGCTTCCCTTGCCTGATTTCTTGCTCTTAGGGATGCACCGATCCTGAGCTTGGAGGAAGGGATATTTAAATATCAACCAGATCTCTTGAGCCCCCCTGCCGAGGGGTAGAGCCCTAACCCATGGGATTTCTCCAAGCAGTTTCTTGAAGAGATCAAAGTTAGGCCTCCTGAAGTCCAAGGTTGCAATCCTACTTGTTTTATGCATCCTATACTTAATCTAAAGTCTTCTTATACTTAATCTAGAGACTTATCTTATACTTAATCTAGAGACTTCTCATGATCACTACAGCCAAGGCTGCACCCAACCTTAATGTCCTCTACCAGGCCCTCTTTGTTTGTCAGTACTAGGTCCAGTAGTACACCTCTCTTTCTTGGCTCCTCCACCACCTGAGCCAAAAATATGATTAAGTTCTTCCTGCTTCAGTGCTTAAAGATTGTACTCAAGTTTTATTGGCTGTATTAGTTAAAAATGCATGTTTAAATTTTGTCTTAAGCAAGGATGCTTATTCATCAGAGCCTTAAGATTTGCTCCAAACCCTCATGGAATCAATAACAATTGTATAATTGACTTTAATGGTTACTAAATTAGACCTGTAAATTGAACAATAACATACTAAGAAGAAGAAAATATTCTTCTTTAACGATGACCCTTGTTGCAAAACTTGATAACTCTGGATGTTTATAAATAGAATGATAATGTCCAGAAACAAACCTTTGAAAGCTATCGGGGTAGGGGTGGGGGCAGGGCAGGAAGGGAGGAGAGAGAAATTTAACTATAGAGAGCAGAGAATATTTATGTATTCTCATCACATTTCTTGGCATAAAAGCATGGCAACTATTCACCAAACACCATTCAGCTGGAATCTACAACTTACTGTATAATGATAATAATAGTAAAACCAATAAGAATAATTTGCATACCTATGCTAATTTCCATTCTGGTATCTCGCAGCAAATGCCAACAGTGACTTAAACTTTACAATATAGCTAAGCATAATTAAATACAAGAAAGTTGACTACAGAAATAGGCACTTAGAGAATGAGATTCTCCAGATAATAGCTCTCAATCTCACTGAAAAACTGAATAAAGGCAAATAATCCAAAGAAATTTTCTTGTACCTGTTTCCTTTTAATAATAAATAAAAAAAAATATTCATATACAGAAATGCCAAGTAAGTTTCTGTTCAAATTACTTCCTGACTTAAAAAGTCGATTTTTAGCTTTCTCACAATTCTCAGTGCACAAATGGATGTCTTTTTTGGGCTTATCAGTCTTGTGCAGGAAGCAGGGTGTAAAAATCTACCAGTATTACATCTTTTGAAGAACAGAGTTGATTTGCTATCACTACCTCCTGTGGCAGTACATCTTCACTCTGAAGGAATATGAACCAATAATTTTATAGAACACTTTCTAAAAATTAAAACTACTGTTCTAAAATGAAATACTAATGTTTTAAAATTACTTAAGTTTATTTTTAATTTACCAATAATTTTGAAAACTACTTTGGTCATACGGAAGAATATAGAACAGGTGTTTTATTAATATTTGGGAATAAATTTAGCAGTGAAAAATAAGAAAAATCAAACTTCTGGAATTATTTAGAGAATGTATTCAATATTAAACTGCCATGAAAGGCAGGTCATTACTTTGCCAACTTGAACTCCATGAGACTGCTAAATCAAGCCATCATTTTTTATTCTATCAAACAGATGTGCTAAGAAATACAATGACAGCCAGCCTAAAATTTCACTACCTGTTGTCACTCAATTATGCCATTATATTTCTTGTGAATCTATCTCATGTTCATGCAAGTGTTCACCCTTGCGCTCAGCTTGTTGTTCCATCTCAGATATCACTTACTCAGATTGCATGTATTTATCTCCTTAATGGTACCTCATAAATCATTCTCTAAGATAAAAATTCTTTGTTGACTTCATCCTCATCTCTGCTTTGGCTCATCCCTTTTCAAACAATTTACTTGTATTTATTGCCACTGCATGAAAAAGTCTCAAAATCTTAATAATACATTGAAAAAAGCCCTTTTTTAGTTTGAAGAGGAAGAAAACATTCAACAATAGTCTTTTTTTTTTTTGTGTAAATAACAGAAACTGAACACTGCAGCAGTTTCTGGAGAAGTTCCAAGCAATCTCTCCCATTACAGTAAATATTATCTCCTTATAATTTTGTATATCTGTTCCTCTGAGTTTTGCACCCCATTGACAGTATGCTTATACAACAGAGAATGAAAGGAAAACTCAGAGTTCTTTTATTTGAATACAAGAGTTTTGTAGAGTGTAAACTGTCTTTGTTTTGGTCTTAAAAAATTAATGCTTCTCAACATATTTACATTTACTTATCGTAATTTGCTAAATGGATGATTTTCACTGATCTGCATAACTAATTTCCTAATACTATCAGAAACTGTTTTTAAATACACACTTCATGGTAATATATTTAGTATATATTTATATTTACAGTAAAAATTCACAAACATAAGCAAGTAGACAAAGTACAATTAGGCCATTTACTTTTTGTCTTAATTTGAACCTGCATTATCTGTGTCTTCTTAAAGAACTGGTACTAGAATTGGTATCAGTGAGTTTCTGCTTATTTTCCAGTCACAAGGAAGAATGGGTAAAATATTAAAAACTTGCTCTACAATAACCAAGGGATGAGTAATGTGTTCTATGTCAAGCTTATCATTCTCTACCATTCTTATTCAAGAAAGTATGTTCTACATAGATGTTCATGACACAATCCATGGGGAAAATATGATGCTCCTCTATCATGAAAAACAGTTTGTTTCTTCCTAAACTTGAATTATCATAAGAATCTATGAATTTTAGTCCTGGAAAATAAATTGTTTTTACTTTTATTAAACTCTCACTAATGAAAGATCCAATGAATACTGAAGGAAATAGCTAATACAGAAGACTGAACTACCTCTCAAAATAAAATGTAAGAGTTATTATACAGATCCTCCAAGAAGCCAGAATAAATCAGATTTTAACATTTAACGTATCCCTCAATTAAAAAGTAAACCATCAAAATTCATCTCTGAATTATTTTCTATGGTCTTTAAATGGAGCTGAAAAATATAACTCCAAGAAATTAAAGGTGGAAAATGCCCCTAACAATATACAGTGGAGAAAAGCCAACATTTTTTTATTTAAAGCATTTAAAGAATCTCCATAAAATACCTTTCTGGTATACCTCTGCAGCTTTCACGTGCTGCCAAATAGGGTAATTTTTAAGGTCTTTTCATGCTCTCGCATGTATACACTTACAAACACAGAAAACAAACACAGTCTTACAATAATTAATTTAACCCAGATCTCTTAAATTTACAAGCCTTTTTTTCTTTTTTTAAGAGCAGTATGCTGTCAAGCATACACTTTGACACTGGCAATCACAACAGATCATAGAAATAGTATTTTAAAATAAGGAGGATTTTAGCATAAGAAAATATTTTACTAAAATATCAGAATAATTTCCTGTTAATGTCAGAATATAGACAGCAGATCTTGTGCTTTTAAAAATCTGAGGGATCAAATATAATTAATCAATTTCCTCAGAGTACTTGTTTTGATTTCATGTATTCTGCCTCATAAAATATTATCCTGCCTTAGTATCATCATACATTTTCTATTAAATTATGTCATACAAACAGACAAGTACTGCTACCTAAAATAGTAGTGAAATTTTTTTTGTTTGTTTTTGAGGATACTGCCAACCATATTGTGCAAATCTGGGTGACACAGAAGACGTAGTGATAAAAATTATAAACGATATCTGTAATTAATTTCTTGGAAAAAAAACCCCAATAAAAATAACTTGAAAAATCAGACATAAAACCTTTCACTTATTTATACACAGGCACGCTGTCCTGTGCAACCTGTTGTAGGTGACCCTGCTCTGGCGGGGGGGGTGGACTAGATGATCTCCAGAGGTCCCTTCCAACCCTGACTATTCTGTGATTCTGTGATTCTGTGATATTTAAACATGCACATGATATGTCCTTTTGCCTATAAAACAAAGGGGATGACTTACTAGCGCTGAATGGGATCTTCTTTAGTTTAGGCTATAAAATCCTATAGCAGAAATAGAAGGAAAAAATCTAGATTATCCTCTAGAAATTTGGGTATGTTAATTTAATTATAAATAAACTGATTCTATACTCACCAAAATAAAAAGTTATTAACATAGACATCAAAAAGACAAAGATGAGATTTGAAGTTGAAGAAAAGCCCTTGATGGGTCAGCATAATTTGGTCAAGACTAAGCATAGTAATAATATAAGTGCTTGCCCCAGGCTTCTAATTTGTTTTCATTAGCATTATAACAGATATTATAATATAGAACATATATTACATGTTATTATATATATAATTAGATATGTTATATATGCTACCTGTATAGTATATTTATAACACAATAACCATGTATTATATATCTAACATGTTATATAACATATAACATAACATAGGTTATAACATTACATATGGTATATGTTATAACTCATGTGTGTAATGCAAATCTCTAGCAGAGCTCCTGATGTTTGAAAAACTTTTTATAAATTTTTATGACTTTAATGAGTTCATCCTCAAAATAACTCTTCGATTATTCTGTTAACACTTTGTTTTGGACTTGCTGGAATCGATTCAGTTTTCTGTTCTTATTTACCAGAAATTATTTTCACTCTCTAAACTTTACCTTAAAAGACCTTTATTCTCCTCCTTAACCTGATGGATGAATTTTGCTTCCCTGTCATTCCTCTAGCATTTTTTGCTAAACTGTGGTATACATTAACTCCAACATAATATCAAATACATTGACTATAAACAACCTCTTTGCCATCTGGAATCATCAACCTGTTTAACCAGGTTAACCTTTTATCTGTTTCTTTTCATTTTCCTTTAAGCAGTTTCTCGTCTTAAAAATGCTTTAGGAATGGAATTACCTGAAGGCTTCTCTTTTATAAAGATGTTACATTTAAGTCCATTATGATATCTGGTACATCTTGAATCAGATCTAAATTGAGTATTACATCTCCTCTTGAAGATTTTCTGACTGACTGCTCAAAAAAGCACTGACTCAAATTCTAGATATGACAGAAGCAAGCATCTGTCCTGATATGACATTTATCCAAGATTTATGAAGTTATCTGAAGGCTCCCATTATTACTGTATTTTGCAACCATCTTACTCTTTTCTGTTTCATGTTCTTTGTCACTTATCATTGCATGGTAGAAAGTACAGACCTGATGTAATTCTCTCTGTATTTGGGTAGCACATTTAAATCCAGAGAGATTCTATAGTACTGGTGAAACAGTTGCCTTAACTATCTTATCTGACTCTACGTTTTAATATATCATTCCAGTCATGAACTGTAAAATCTACCATAAAGTTACAATGAAACTTCTTCTTTTCAATTATCATATCAAACATTCCTATCAAGGTGACTATTTTACCATGATGCTAATTCAAATGTATCAAATTTAATTTAGTCATTCAAGGACAATACTCTTTAGGTATGTAGCATTTATGTAGAAGTAGACAAAACTTTGTAAAAATGTTCTTCGCTATTTCCTACTCCTTTGTTTGCTTATTTATTACCTGTGTCTTCTACCTTTTTTCCTAGGATACAGAGAATTTAGAACTTAATCCTGAAATTGTAGACCCTCCTGTACCACATGCTATTTTGTTCCCAGTACCTTAATCCAGAATTTGCTTTAAAAAGCATCTTACTATTTAAGTATTTTCTCCTCATTTATTTACATGGAATTTACAGACTTCACCTATATGAGTTCCTGATAAATCTGTATTCCTCCTCATTACGATATTTTCTCAAATATCACTGCTTCCAGGTAGCAAGCTACATTTTGCTTTCAAGACTACTAGGATATTTGAACATATAGCTGGTACCCATGCACACAATGACCATTTAAGATTCTCCCTTGCCAAGATGTTTTAGATCATTTAGTTTGCTTAGGAAGCAAACTACTAAACTTCTCACTGATATCACAGATCTAGTTGTTTATGTCCAAAAATTTAATCTCACAGTACTACATTCTTCTTCCATCATTTGGAAACCCTGATGCTACACAATTATTTCTTCTTCAAGATATTACAGTGCTGTTACTCAGTACCGTGAGAAGGATGCGTTGGTGAAGGAGAAAGAGAACGGCTGACAGCCCAGAGGATAAACCACTCCAGAGCATTCACTAGTATTTTGTCTGTGTACCTCTCTATCTCCCTCAATACTTTCAATGCAACAGGGTGTGTCTCAAAAAGGAATACTCTGTTCCAGAGGGCTGTGAATTACCTGCACTGCATTCATGCATATACCATCTACCGAAGCGATCACTTCGTAACGAGTTTAGAGCTCCATTCTAACCTGCCTGATAAACTCTGTAAAGTATTTAGGGGATCATTCTGCACCACTCTATTGCCTGTTTTGACAAAAGTAGATCTAGCTGTCCTCTGCAGATGACCTTCTGGGACAGAGTCAAATAAAACTCCACTGCATTTTAAAAAATCTCAAATATTCTTTCACAGAAATATAATAATCTACATTTGATTTTTTTTTTTTTAAAGCATTAAGAGAATATTACGTACAGAGCACTGGAAGATGAAAAACACACAGTCCAGCAGTAATTTAATATAATTTCTGCTGCTAGATGAATGAGACAAGAAAGGGTGTGAAGAGGGGAGAGAGAGAGAATGAGAAAGCTTACGTTTAAACTTTATCTTGTGGAATTTTGACTAAGTAATACAACTAGATGTACATTATTTTAGAGACACTCGTGGCCATTTAAAAGAAGAACTAAATTGGAACTTACTGTTCTTGGCCCTAAAAGATTTCATCCTTCCTGTTCCTCCATGAATTTCTCACTTAATCGGGGATTTTTTGTCTCCTCTCACCTTGCAGTATCTTATACAGTCAGCAATGGTAATGCAGTAGTTTATTTCTCTTTGAGTAAGTGAAATGCTAATCTACAGATATGTATTTTAATTTATATTTTAGAGCAATTTTCAAGAATTCTCTTGAAAAACTGAAGCCAGTAGATGAAATAAAGTCCCTGTTTGTACATAGTTGTCTTTCACATGACGTAAACAAGAATGAAACAGTAATACCAATCATCTGAATATTGTAAATTCTGAAGACAATTCTGTTGGGTCACAAGTTGCAGAGTGATGGTAAAGCTGACAAGTAAAGAGCACTGACTATGTAACAGAGTAAAGCCAAAAATAGTGTATGTCAATAGTTTTCCCAATTCACTGACATTCATGACATTAGGATCAGAAAAATAAAGGCCATGCTGATCGATTAGAAGGTTTGTTTAGTTTAAGTGTATTTATAGAAGTACAACATATTTTTAAACTTATTTTTACTAATCACATACATTTGAGATGGTTACTTAAACACCTTCCTAACTACCCTACAGGCCCTCAGTGTGTTTACTTCACATAATGTGTTCTTTTGACTTTCTCATTATGTTTGTGAAGATAGCAACAAAAGAATAAAAACACGTAAATTCCAAATAACAACTGCCTGTAGCTTGCTTTCCATTACACAAATTGATTTATAATTCCTGTAAGATGCATTTCGCTGTGGAACTCTATACTGTTTAAGCACTCAGCAGGCTCATTACATGCTGCTGCACCATTCTAGCTATAAAAGTCTGTGGTTTGTTTTAGCAGCTTTGAATGTCCGTATCCTTCAGCAATAGAAAGTTTGCAATTATAACTCCTACAGTATCGATAAAAATCATTATAGTCTAAAACATGAAACTGTTGTGAAACGTAATTCAAGATAGCATTATATCTCTTCATTTTTATGATTAAGTAATTGATATATTTATTTCTTTATTTTTTTCAAACAGCAACTTGTTTTTAGAAAAGCCCCTGAACAGTGTCATTTAATGATGAATATAAAAAGCCTGGAAATATTTCAATGAGTTTTCTATGTGAACTTGTTTCTCGTAAACAGTTTCTTTTTCTTTTCTTTAGTAGCCAAGTTAAACTAAGTTTAATATAACAATTTTTTAATGCATAATTCTAAACTTTTTTCATTAAATGCACACAACCAGCATTAAAATAAAATGAAGGTCCATTTATGATGAATGAGTATCAGCATATAAACTTTTTCTAGATCGGTTAAGTCTTACAGAAAAATTTCCTCATGTTTTTCCTGTGACTTAAATGGTAATAATAAATATTATTCTGAACTCCCTTTACAGCTAAGACCATTTTAGTGAAAATTCCTTATTCATGTATTCATGGAACCAAAAAAGCTCAATTCCACTTTTCCAGCTATTTTCCAGCTAGAAGTTTCCATACTCTGTTTCTGGAGTTACGTTAAATCACTCATTAAATTAATTATAATTCAGATCATATAGATCCAATTAATTCAGTTCATATAGATTGTCTATCTCACAATAGACATATGCCTTTAAATGAAATCAGCAATCTGTGTGTTTGCATGTGCACCTGAATGCGTGTACACATGAGCAGGACTTCCCTTCTACTTGTTTCTCAAATTCATCTGGGTAAAAATGCATTATCAGTTCTTATTATCTCCCCAGTAACATGATTTGCTGCAGGGAAAAAAGGGAACTGAACAGAACATGTGCAAGAGACAGCCTATAAGGAGATGGATCTCCAGAGTAACAACAGTAGGACATTATTTATCAGTGTCAAGAACTACTTGGTGCTTTCCACCACAGCGAGTTCATCTTTCTCAAGCTCAAGTCTACTCCTGAGAATCCAAAAGCAAGCTCTTCATGAGTAATTTCTGTTGTCCATTATTGAAAAGTTAATGGAATTTCAACTGTGCATCTCATCTGCTCACAGCATACCCTGCAAGGTACCATCTCTGATGCTACCCTGGTACTCAGAGAAACGTAACCTAGGAAAGGCAACATAAATCTACCAAGCCAACCATGAAAGAGGTGACAGACCTCTTTGCTAGAAGCAAAATCTTTGGACATAAAAGCAAAGGATGTACACAAAATGCACAGCTGGTGTCTTACATGTACGTGCTGGACACTATCTGAACTTGCTGATAGCTGTTTTCACAAGTTGACTTCAGACATTTAGTATTTCAGAAATCAAACAAAACCCATAAGCTAATGTTATGACAACACATAAGTAAAAGCTTTCATTAATATGTTTTTTCAAAATACTTGAGCATAAGCCTTGTTCTGGAGAAGATTTGTTCATGTTATTCTGTTATTTTGTTCACTAGTATAATCACATTACTGGATTAGCATATTTTAATAAGTAAAAATACAAGTAGGTATTTGAGCCTTGTGAAAAATCATGTTAAATTCCCAGAAAAAATTACACTTCAAAAGATAAAAAATTTAATAATTTATAGGAAAATGAACTTTGAAGTGCTGTTTACTATATTGCTCTGTTCACATTTAGCAATTATCTACATATCAAGAATACACACTGTCATCTCTACAGAAAAGTATTTTCAAAGGGATTACACTTTGTTTCATTTTTTTTCAGCTATGCTACAAGATCACAAAATTATGATAGAGATTATAACAATAAGCAATCCCAGAGTATTATATTTTGAGGTGAAGAACATTATATATATAATCTTATTTCTGGAAGATGCTAAAGTAATGGCTAATTTAGTGCCTAAAAAGGCAAATAAAGCCACTACATTAACATATAAAACATACAATATGAATTTTGCATAGAGTTAGAGAGGGGAAAAAAAATCCAAAAAACCTGGAGGATATAAAAATGGCTTTCCAAAACTAAATAAAATAATGATGAAAATTTAATTGCATCTCACATGACATATCATACAGAAGAATATTCCCCCATGCAACCATGTACTACATTTGTGTTTATTTTATAAACTTGCCTCACCTTTCACACTTTATTAAAAATACACAAATAAACAACTCAGATTAGGTTTTCCCTCTCAGTAAAGATGAGTTACTCTTGCCAGAACTAATCAAATATTTAATTTGTGGTGACTATGACAACAGAAGGAAGTTGCATTCCCTAAGACAGCATGTGTAAAAAGCTTCTTGCTATCATTGAATAATGCTCTGTTAAAGAAAAATATCACAAAATGATGAAGAAAAAATTTTAAAAGCAAAATTTTATGTAAACATTTATGTTCAGCAGTCAGAAATACCTATACTCTGTCTAAACAGGAAGGACTCATTTACTTCTTGTCTTCACCATCTATATCCCATTGATCTCACTGTGCCTCTGGACATACTCACAGATTAACTGGAAGTCTGAATATTTACTTTTGTCTCCCCCAAACTAATTTTGTGACCTTGATAAAGCTACTTGTGTAAGCTCTGATGGTATGAAAATTCAAACAAATTTTGTTTTCTCAATCTAACAGAAGATTAGATTGAGGTTATTACTAGTTATTAATTATTACTCATCAGCAATAATAAAATTAATATTGATTTATTTAAAGCTTGCAACCCATATTGTAATACCAACACAAACTGCAGTGTCTTCAAGAGCGTAGGATATTAAAGAAAGTCTGTGAACTGAAGCCAATTGGTAAAAAGAAACATGTCGGTTGGAGTGGGATCGAACTCGGAGTAACGACGCAGTCTCAATATGAGCATGATCATTCTCCTTTATTAGGTGTTTTAGCAGAGTATATATAGACTCACACCAGAAGCATGCATAGCTAACAACATAACGATTGGTCCAAACCCCTTATTCACACACAATGCCCCCCAACTTGATTGGTTAAGGCCCTCTGTCCACGCGCATAGCACACGCTGGTTCTCCTCGCCTCCGTGGTCTCGTTCCCAGACTCAGTCCCACCTTTATGATAAGCAAGGCCCTCTTTCTTCCTCCTTATCAGCTGGTCACAGAGAGATCAAGGACAGCATGTGCAGGCCTCTTCACCCAGCTCAAATCCTGGGTTGCTCACCTGAATCAAATCATGACCTGTTCCTTTCAGGAATTCCTCCACAATTCCCCCTTCTTCTTTTTGAGCAATCCAGGCCTGATTTATCAATTTATTTAGGCTACGTTGTAGACAAGAGTACACACAGGGTATAATTAGCACTAACACAAATACAATTATTAATATTAGCAATCCTGTTTTAACAACTCCTGCTAACCATCCTGTAATTCCCCAACCGGATAGAATCTTGTTCAACCAGTCCCATTCAGCTTCTTCTTGCAGCTTTTGGACTCC